>JAOVVG010000047.1:15310059-15321092 GCA_028566375.1 Leptodoras nelsoni | reverse complement strand
GAGTTGCCAGCTGGGCACCGGCTCCCCCGTGACCCCGTAACTGGGAATAAGCGGTACAGATAATGACTGACTGACTGTTGTTACAGACAATGCTCGAAATATGGAGGTAGTGGTGAAGGAGGATGGATTAGCACCATACATAAATTGTACTGCCCACACTGTAAAGCTTGGCTAAACCGTGTACACTGCGTCACTCGGTTGTTGGGTCGAGTGAGGCACATAGCCACCTTCTTCCACCGTGTTATTACAGATCCCCCTGCATAAACACATCATCTTTAATTTGAAGGAGACTAAAAATTCTCAAGAACTTTACTTTTCTTGAGAAATTTATTCAAGAAAACTACACATTATTTTGAATTGCTATTATTTCAAAAATAAAAAAGGAATGTTTTCACTCAGTTATTTAAGATATGGTGAAGCTGCAAAAAACATATACAAAAAATGTACATTGATTTACACTTCAGAAATAAAAAAAGATCTGACTTGTTTATAATTTGTTTAAATTTTGTTTAAAATATTGCGAGAAAATCAAATCGTGAGCTCAGTATTGTGAATGGATTCGAATCGTGAGCAGACTGTATCGTTACACCCATACTCATCATGGAAATGCATCTGCTGCACACTCTGTGTTCAGTATAAGGCAGTTCTTATTGTGGTACGAAACTAAATGATATGCTGTACCCTACAGTGTAGATTCAATGTATAAGTATAAATTGGCCTTAAGTGATTGTGGAACATCAAAAATGTGGAGAGATTCGAATTTGGGCTGGAGTTCTGAATGAAATCTACTGTGTGTTAGATAGCCAGAACCTTGAATACAGACTCGTGGATAGGAGTGGCTGAATAGTAAAGAGGAGACGTGGAGGCGGTGAGTAAGGAAATGTTGCCACTACTGGTAAAAAAGAATGCTTTAGACATTGTCTTCTGCCCAAACATCAGTAACAACATTTACAGAATTTCAAGGGATTAAAAAAATGCAAATCCAGGCAATTATTTTCTTGCTGGAGAAACTATAATCTTCAATCTCTGTCATGAAGAAATTACTTTACTTTGAATGGCTAATTCTGGTGTGGATAATTGCTCTGTATTTAAGTGACAATTCCAGTCGATTTCTTTACTTGTCTGTAAGGCACAAGTCTAGATTCATAGTGAATGACCAAGATTCACTTCAGGCCACGCTTTAACTCACCTGCATTCAGGCCTGGTGTGTGTGTGGTGATGTTGCGTGCAGCCTGGGTGACATTGTGCTGAAGGATGCTTAGGCACTCTCCTAGACAGCTTAGCGTGGCCGCAGATGTAGCCTTGAGGAGCAGAAGGTCTGGATCGAGTGAGGAAAGAGGCCCACGGCTCGGCAGAGACTCAATGGAGTGCAGCAAGTTCTTCTGCTGACCCTCAGCCTGGGACATGACCTGTGTAGCAAACAATACTTTCAGAAAACTAAAAAAGCGTGGGACAGAGCCATGTTTAAAAGCTGTGTTCAAATATTCAAGGTATAATCTGTAATGTGATCTGACACCAATTATTTTTCAAACTGCCCTATATCTTAGATTAAGGGTCGTCAACTGGGGCACATCGCTTTCCTAAACATGAAACAGTGCAGCTTCTGTAGCATCACACGCACTTGTGAAAATAATTTACCCAAAAGAAAAACATTTTTTTCACACTTTCATAGATTTTATATTTTATTTAACATCTCTAGTGAAGTGAAGACATGGCTTCTAAAAAAAGTTAATGATGAAAAACAAAATATTTAAAGATGATCTGATTGAGACGAATGCATTTGTTTTCAACTCAAGTTCAAAACAGATTAGTTCACATACACTGAAGTACCAGAAAAACTGGTATAGCAGTTAATAGTTGGTAGGTCCCCCACGGGATCTTGGAGGGAACATTGCACAGTCCTCACAGGCCCCCAACATTGAATTCCAACGTCACTTAAGGTAGTGTTGCACACCTATCGTGTGAAACGCTTCTTGCCAATGCTGGTCACACTCACCCAGAGTCTTTTACGGTCACACTGCTGTCGTACGTTCGAAGTCACGGTACACCCTTCAAATGCTCATACGTGGAAATCCAAACTTTGCTTCAATCTCCGAAATGCTATGAACCATCTCACAAGCTCCAACTATTAAACCACCTAGAAATTGCAAAATCGTGATAACTTGCCATTCTCACGGTGGAAACAGCTCGAGAATCTTCGTGAGGTGCATAAGTGGCATTGCTATGTATTTTGCATAGGTTCCAGTACCAGTTTTTCTGGTACTTCAGTTTACTCACGCAGGTTGCTGTCCAGAGTCCAGTCAATATTGATTCAAGGATAAATATGAAGCATATAATATATTCATAACTACTTGACATTACTTTATTTACAGCCATGAACTAATCACTAATGGCTAAGCATTATAAGATAAGTGTTGCCACCATTTCAGTAATGTTATTTGCTTACAGAGCCTTATAAAAAAAAAGAATTTTAAGTAGCTGAACTTTTGTCAAATTGAATTTTAGTCAAATACCCTTACATGAATGCATCACAACCATCAGGACCTTTTTCTCTAATCAAAATCTCAACTAATTCCAGTTATTAGAGCAGTACACCATGTATACAACAATACAAGCTTATTAGAATGCAGTAGATGTTGATAATACGTGACCTTTTCAAAGGCAAAACTATATGTTCGGCAAACTGAGTGCTTGTATCCATATGCAATGGCTTTCAAGTGCTTGTCCAACCTGAGAACACTAACTGTACATTATTATAACAGATGTCCCGAAAAACAGGAAAAGTGCAACATATTAATCCAATCTGAAGCGGTTTTATTACACACCATGCCTCTGTAGTTTGATGAGAAACACTTATAATCCCACCACAGTGAAGCAAATCAGGATTAGAGTCAGTCCTCATATTCTCAGAGTAACAGAGGCTCAGTTCATTCTGCGGAGCATCATTCAGTTAGATATGAGTCGGGGGGAATAGATGACGGTGCATCATGTCCGATATGCGATTATTAATGCAGAACAGAGGATTTTATCGAGAAACTGAAATTTGATGTGGGTGGTATGGTTTTGGCAGGAGTTGGCTTGTGCACTTGTCATCTATTTTAAAGCTTGTCACACTCCGTGTAATGATGTGTGAGTTTTTGATGTGCTGTGGATATGAAGCTGCTCTATTACAAATGGAACAGACAGTCGAAGAGGATCGCAAGGTGGTGACTCATTACTGTGGGCTGCTCAAAGAGGAAAGAACTCACACAAACACACCCACACATCGGCTCTTTCTGTATTTCTCTGTCACTTTCTCTTGTGAGTTCACACAAATATACACACTATCATCATCTTTATCACTTTTCTTATCTTTCTCAATTCTCTCTGATATTAGCTTTTACCAAAGCTAGAATACATTTTAGCAACAGAAATAGAGGCCATTCCTATAAACATCCAGTACTGACACACATTATATTTTAAAAGCATTATGTAGCCATCACAGAGTGCTCTTTAAAACTCACTGTAACGAACAATAATTTCAGTCATTTATTTATTTTCAGTAAGTACTTTTCACTGGTCGTAGTCGCAGTGGAGTCTATCCCAGCAACACTAAGCATGGCATAACACCATCCCTACCCCATCCTTGCATGCCCCAAAACTATCCTCAGTCCATCCCTACATCTACAAGTCCATCCCTATCCCATCCCCACTTAAACCAACACCATCCCCAACCCTGCATGCTTCAACAGAGTGCTCATCCAGTCCCCATTTACCCAAACACCATCCCCATCCTGTCACAGCATGCCCCAACACAGTCCTCCTCCCATTACTGCATGCCCCAAGAGAGTCCTCACCCTGTCCACGCATGTCCGAGCTCAGTCCTCACCCTGTCCCAACTCAGTCCTCATCTTGTCTACTTATGCCCCAACTCAGTCCTTATACTGTACAATGCATGTACAAATTCAGTCCTTATGGTGTCCCTTTATGCCCCAACACAGTCCTCATCCTGCCCTGCATGCCCCAACACAGTCCTCATCCTGTTCCTACATGCCCCAAATCGGTCCTCATCCTGCCCCTGCATGCCCAACATAGTCCTCATCCTGCCCCTGCATGCCCCAACACAGCCCTCATCCTGCCCCTGCATGCCCCAACACAGTCCTCATCCTGTTCCTACATGCCCCAAATCAGTCCTCATCCCATTTCTGTATGCTCCAACACCATCATCATTATCTTCCCATGCCTGCATGCTCCAATAACATCCTCACCCTGTTCCTGCATACCCTACCATGGTCTCCATCTTGTAGCTGCTTGCCCCAACACCATTCCCATCCCTGCATGCCGCAATACCATCCTCATAACATCCCTGTAAGCCACAATTACCATCCTCATCCTATTCCTGCATGCTCCAAGATAGTTTTCATCTCACCTGAGCATGCCCTAACACCATCCTCACCTTGTCCTTGCATGCGCTAAGATCAACCCTATCCAGTCCACACCTGACCCAACACAGTTCCTACCTCTGCTTGCTGCACAACACTCCATATGCTGACTCTGCTTTCCACAAACATTTCCTATTTTATCCCCATTTGATCTTTGCCAAGCATCATCACATTCCCCAACACTTGTTAAAACTAGCAATAGTGACTCAGTGGGGTTACTGATCAGAAGTTCAAGGGTCCAAGTCCTACTACTGCCAATCTGTGAGTTTGGACCCTTGAACTTCTGATCAGTAACCCCACTGAGTCACTAGCAATAGTGACTCAGTGGGGTTACTGATCAGAAGTTCAAGGTGTGAGTTTAGACCACTGATCAAGGCCCTTAACCCTCTCTGCCTCAGGTGTGCAGTGTCATGGTTGACCCAGTGCTGTCATGTGTAATAACAGCAAACAAAGGGTTCTTCTTCATTTGTACTTAAAAAAGGATAAACCCACATGAAGACCAGAGAGCTGTCTATGGGAGAAAACCAAAGAAACCACTACTGTGTATTTTGCATAGGCTACAGTACCAGTTTTTTCTCCTACTTCAGTGTATTTTGAGGTTGTGGCTTTGGAGGTGTTGGCTCAAATAAAGATAAATATCCATCTCCACCAAAAATTACAGACTGTACCTTGAATCTACCATATTACCATATGAAATTACAGACAACCACAAGTTCTGCTCTAAGTACCTTTAGCTTTAAACCAATTGAATATATGGATTTCTTTGACTTTTATCTTGAAGTATAATAACAAGGAAAGATTTCCTTGTGCTGTGCTTAATGTGACTAGAATTTCATAATTCATGTCTCATTAAAAATGGATAAACTTTAATATTTTCAATTTGTCTCTGTGATCTAATTCTTTTTTGTCTACAGAAAGCGTAATCTATTCCAAGTGCATAGTGCATGTTCGTAACTAAAAGCCATTCTCGTCTCATGTGTTTGGGAAAATGTGTCTGCGTTCAGCACTCAGCTGAGCTCGGTCTGCACCCAGTAAAATTGCTTATGTGGTGTTATTATTCTGCTTTTACCAGCTTTATGGACACATAAGAGTACACAGAAAACCACTCCCTTTCTTTCCAATATGCTCTCCTTTTTTCCCTTCATCTCAATGTGCTCATTCTCTCAATCCATTTTTTCTCTCTCTCCATGTTCTAAATATCTCTTTGAAAAGTCCATGGCAGTGGCTGTAATAAGACACCTCTAGCCTTATGATCAGGGTCCCCTCTCTTTCTCTCTCTCTCACTCTCTCTGTCACACACACACACATAAGAGGATTTTTCTCTAATATGGCACTGGCCCAGAATGTTTTTAAAAGCTGCATATTTGTTCTGCGCAGCAAAAAAATGTTAAGCATGTGTGCATACAAGGAGTTTCAACTGAAATCATGCACACACAATCTATTTGTGACTCAATAAGGTTGTGCAGAAATAAAGCATGAATGCAACATAATAGAATTACCACATATATTATACACATGGAGAGGAAAATAACAGGAAAATAACATAAAATGTCCCGTCTAACCCTCTGTCCCCACCCATTTTCCAGGCTGAAATCAAGCATTAAGATGAATGCAGCTGGAAAAGGTCAAGCCTAATGGGAAATAAGGACCATTTATATCTCCAGCCACCATGAGATGAGCATTTTGCCTCTTTTACTCAGATTCATTTGATCTTTGACCCTGGCTGTCAAGTGTAACATTCAAGTGGTTCAGGAAGCCTCTTCTCACTCTCTATAAATGCTGCAGTGTGAATATGGCACACATTGTGCAGTCAGTAATTAAGGAATGTTACAGACTTCATTGCATTGCTCTGTAGGTCAGCACAATCCATCATCCAGCTTTAATCTGCAAAACGCCATCCTCGATTTTAGACTATTCCTATCCGTTTGGACAAATCGCAGCTCTTTTGCCTAACCTCACCCTAACAATTGGCTGCTTCAATGACATGAAGGCATTAAGTGATTTTCAGGCTGACAGACAACAGCAACAACTTATACACAAGGTTCAAATACTTTCAAGCAAATACTAAGTGCCATTAATTACTGACTGTGTAGTGTATCATTATTTTCACGTGGCATTTAAAAAATATATATTTTAAGATATTGAGCCATAAAAAGGTAGACTAAAGAAATATTTAAAATAAAATCACTGCTCGATCGGTACAATTAAACTGACAAGTGTAATGAGGCAGAAGCAATGGTGCTATTCAGAGATTGTCATTAAATTATTTAAAGCGTAATCAAGGCTGCCATCGACAAATCTTGTCATAGCAATAGTATTAAAAAGGAAGCAACATAAAATAGCTTTGTGACAGGTTCACTGAAAATGATTAAACTAACATCCTAGTGAGCAGGAGAAGGTCGGGGGTGGGGGGGTAGTGGTAGTGGGGGATAGGAGACATACTCCTACAGTAAGCCTCCTATATTTCAAACCGAAATGGGAAACATGCATGATTCCTATGGGTTAATCATAATAGCCAATGAAATGTGTGAACAAAGTAATGGATGCATTTATTTAATGGCATTTGGAGGCATCATTATGAAGAGGGTTTTTTTTACATTTTATGAGCATCAATGTTTCACAATTACTGTGCATAATTAAACAGACAGTATATAATCAGCGAATCAGCTGTCCCATATGTGTGTTTTGGTAATAAGCACTTGAAACTGGCACAAAAGGGGGTTCAAACTGGAAATCCAGCCAACTATGCCTCTTGTTCAACTAAGATACAACTATTCAATACATCTGATACACTTTTAATGAATATTTTGATGTACAAACTTTCAGATATGTTTAGTGGCATGTAAACATTAGAACTGTTAGAAACATCCTCTCAATAGTACTCTCCATACTCTCCATAGTCTCAAGAATGATAAAGGGCTTTCTGGGCCAAGTGAACAGATGGGTGCTATGTGCTAACTGTCAGTTATTCCTGATAGCCAAAGTCAAAAGGTGCTCATCTCCAGCCTGACTGCAGCTATATGGTGTTTTAATTTTTCTTTCTTCACACTTCACACCTTGTGCACTCGCATTCATTTCAGTGTTCAATTTTAGAGAAAGATTTTTTTGGGGGGAAAAAAACATTAAGGCTGTGAAGCTTGTAGATGAAAAATATCAGCACAGACCCAACCAAACCAGGAGTTTCAGTGACCTGTCAGTCACTCTGATTCGTGCTACACATATAATTGGGTATAGGATGTCCTACAAGAGCCAAAAGACCTGTAAGTCTGTACACTGTCAACAAAGACAATGCATAAAATCTATTTTCATAAAATCTAAATCAACTGAAAAACAATGGCAAACTCAGCAGGTAGTCTGTGTTATATTAAACACATGCTGGAACAAAGTCTTACAAATAAGATCAAATAAAAACGCACCAAGAATATAGGTATAGAATGAGAAGAGTGTGAAAAAAGTCACTTCGGTTTAAGTAACTTAGTGGCAGTAAAAGCAATTCACTCGTGTTATTCACAGCAACAGCAGGTTAACTCCTGAAGTGTAAAGAACCACACTGTCAGACCCACTACAAGTGAAGGGCTACAAATCAAAGCACCCCGGCAGAGCATCACCATGAAACGTACTCAGCATCCAGTGATGTCTGTGAGTCATTAACTTCAGGCAAACGTCATCGGCAACAAACTCTAAATATGGTGACTGATGCTCATGTTTGTTTATCTAAATATTTTTGCTTCCCTGACCTGATAGTGATTATGTATGAAAGGTCTGGTATTACACTTGATAAAAATGTGAAAGCTGAAATTTTCCACTTTATTCATCAATGATGCATCAGGTCAGATCTGATGGCAGTTGTTTAAAGAAAGTTACCGTGTGGAAATCACAACATGCATTAACACAATTTAGATGGCTACATTTTGGGGTCTAAGTCAACTCAGATCTAATCTGTTCTATTGGCTCCAAAAATAGTTTTTAACTCATTTAAATTCATGAAATACAGGGAATCTAGACTTAAAGGAGACCCTGGCTACAAAAGGCTCGCAAACCGCCAGTGTAAGGAGCCACATACTGTATGTAATATAAGGTAAGAGAGTGACAATAGAGAAATAAGGACAATTAAGTTATATTGCAATATTTTTGTTAGATTTGTTTCATAATGTGTTGGACTACAAACACCTAAAACAGGCATGTACTGTATTCTACCAGTCTCAGTATCAGAATATAGTGGAAAGTTCATTTTTTTCATAATTTAATTTGAAAAAGGTAAACTGTCATATATTTTATACTCATTGCACGTCAAGAGATGTATTTCAAGCATTTTTTTTTTTCATTTTGATCATTATGGCTTATAGCTCATGAAAAGCAGAAATCCAGTATCTCAAATAAACTACCTTCGTCTGCTCCCATTCCTTGGGGTCGCCACAGCGGATCAAGTCCGCATCTTAGTCTGGCACAGTTTTTACACCGGATGCACTTCCTGATGCAACCCTTCCCCTTAAGTGGGGTGTTGGGAGAGAGGACAGCAGTAGCCCCGATCGGGGTTCAAACCCCAAACCTTCCAAAACACAACCCAGAGTCTTAACCCACTGGGTGACCACTGCAAATCCAGTATCTCAAATGATTAGAATATTTCTTTCGTGAACAGCCAGCCTTTTCAGCAATGACCTTCTGTGGCCTCGTTGAGGGTGTTGATGAATGTCTTCTCCCCAACTGCTGAGTCAACAGTCTTCCCCATGATTGTGGTTGTGTGTGCTGAACTAGACTGAACTAATTAAATTATGAAAAAATGACCTTTTTCCACTATATTCTCATTTTTTTGAGGTGCACTAGTAAATTAGAGTCCTATCATTCTTCCAGGTATTCCCTCAGTTGATGTTTTAATAATGATGGTGTTGGAGATCGCTGTCTAACACACTATACCAAAATCTCCCATAGGTGTTCAATTGGGCTGAGGTCTGGTAAGGCCATAGCATATAATATACATAATTTCCAGCCTCATCAAACTATTCAGTGAGTCCTTATGCCCTGTGCATTGGGATACTGTTATTCTGGCACTCCCTTCAGCACAGAATTCTTTCATCACAGATCATCAGTCGGAATAACTTTGCATTAATTTCCATTGACTCTTTCTAAAGGGGATGACTGCACCAAAACCAGAATATAGTCCCCACACTATAACAGTGCTACTGTTTTTCCATTAATTTGTCCCACCTATATGCTTTCAACCACTCCATTAATGATTCATGAGTTTGATTTTTAAACATTTTTGTCCAGTTACAAATGACATTTTTTTGCATCAGTACTGATTCCACATGTTGACAAAACAGCATATAAAACAACCTGGCACAATGAGTGTACCACTCTGGCTGGACACTTATATTTTATTATTGTCAAATGGCTTTTTAAAAAGTAAATTAGCACTTTTAGCACAATTAAAGGAAATTAGCACAATTAACAGAAAACCTAAGACGATCTAGTCAAGTGTTGAGCCTCCCCGAGTTCAAATCCCAGCACCACCAAGCTGCAACTGTTGGACAATAAAATGTAAGTCCATCTGGATAAGGACGTCTCCCAAGCTGCTATAACATCTTCACTGCACCTTTATCATAAATTCTTCATTTTGGAGCTATACCTATATACTCATCGCTTGTGAATATCTTTCTGTCTATGATAAGATCTCTTGCTAGCATAGTATAGTGTGTTGAAGTATTTACCAGAACACGCGCTTTGTGCTTCGGCTGGTTTAAATGATTTTCAATCTGGCTGCCTTTAGCCTAACTTGTTGAAAGAATTAATTCCTTATATAAATCTCTGTTCCATTAGGTTATACAGTTAGAATTTTAACAGAAGTTAAAAGGTCCTGAAAACAAGTGTCAGAACGTTAGCAGTTTGCTTTGGGAGCTCTGTTGAGCCCTGTGGAAAATGTAATATGGCTGAATGAAATTGGTTTTTAAGAAATACTGTGACTTTTGAACAATAATGAAAAGGTTAGTGCACCTCCTTTATTTCTAGCCAACGAAAGATATTGCGTATTGCTCTAATCGAGCTCTGAGCTACTCCAGCTTTGTGAGGAACATGGTTTATATCTGCCAAAATATAATGTCCTGCTCGATCTTTGTGTCTACTGAAAACATAATATACCATAATGTTACGAATATGAAAGAACAAAGTGCTGGTGCAGTAATGACACTTACACCAACATAGAGAAGCACATTAAACATAAATATGCTATTTACTGTCATACTGTCTCATGTTATGTCTTTAAGCATGTCGTAATTGCAGTTGGCACAAGTCAGAAAACAGTAAGAGACCAAACAGCCAAAAATGAGTAAACAAGAAGTGCTTGAAATGAAATGAATGAAACAAACATGCTTAAGCTCCACTAGGATGAGGTGGAATGTGAGTCGACAGACTGCGCTACTGATATTGATGCATACAGGAGCATTAGTTAATATTTTAAAAATAACGTTTGTATTTTAGCTGTATATGTAATTAGGCGAAAACTGTTCATCAGCTCCTGAAGTAAAATGGTCTTGAAAAGAAAATCTAAAATCTATATAGACTTAAATATGGTCATGTACAAGTAGACACACACAGACACACACACACATATATATA
>JAOVVG010000047.1:15268403-15280491 GCA_028566375.1 Leptodoras nelsoni | reverse complement strand
CGCCCCACCCGGGGATCGAACCCAGGTCCTTCTTGCTGTGAGGCGACAGCGCTATCCACTGCGCCACCGTGCCGCCCTACCACATATAGTACTTATTCATAAATATGGCTGCTTTACACTTAAAACATGTGCAAATGTACTTCCAAAATGTACAATCTGTATGATTGATTGCCTATGATTTGGCCTCAGGAACATGCTTCTTTAGTGTCCAACAACAGTCTGCCAGCATAAAGGGATTCCACTTTCCAACTGCTCTTCCATGTCCATGTGTGTGTACTGGAACAAAAAACTGTAATTTGAATGAATGACAGCACTATTTTCACTATTTTTGCTGTTATAGAAATGTAGACAATCTAACAGTGCTGTGGTATAACCAGAATTAACACATTTAGGCCAGGTTTGTTTTGAAAAAAAAACTAAATGTAAATGTCATTCTGATGTGCTCTTAGTCTTTGCTGTTGCCTTTTTTTCAGGCATTCCTCGGACATGTGATCTTTGGAGAAAGCCATGCCCTGTTGTGGTGGGTTGGTATCTCACTAACCTTGTTGGGGCTTTTCATCTTGCATGGATCTTCTCTCCAGGACCACCGTTTAGATGTGAAAAAGGATAACTGATCTCTCAGCTGTGTTTGCTATGCAGATCGAAAAGATCATTTCTAAATGATACAGGCAAGTTTTCTGAATCCTTTTTGTACTCCTTTTATTTGTTTATTAGTTTTTACATAGTGGTTACATTCTTGATAGGAGAGTTTAGTATTTCAGACTCATCAATGTGGGGAGATTGGTATCTCCGATTCATGTACCTATCATACATGTTTTGGACTGTGGGAGGAAACCAGAGCCCCTGGAGGAACCCACACAGACACAGGGAGAACTTGGGTCACCTTGCTGGGGGAACTGAACCTGGGACCTACTTGCAGTGAGGTGGCAGTGCTACCCACTGTGCCAACCTGCTTCCTTTTTTGTACTGTGGTATGCAGGAATCTCTAACCTCACAGCTATTTTGTGTCATTACAATTCTTCAGGAAGCATTTCATCACCATGATGTAATGATTTTTTACACAACTGGGATTATGCATTATAGTGAACTGGACCTCAGCAGTTTTGCAAGGTTGTACAGTCATTGAGATGCCTATAGCCAAGCTCAGCTCTGCTTATTTAGTCTGTTGTGCTGCTGTCTTCAGTATGGGCTTGTCTGGCCATATAGGACTCTGCATATCCCTTAGTAAGATTCTGAAACAAAAGCTTGAAAGTAAATTTCAGGCTATGACCATAATCCGGCTTTTCTCAAATCGTACGAGCAAGGTAAGCTTATCTCACCCCGGTGTGAGTTAGAGGTGTGCTTATTTTAAAGTATGTATTGACATCCATGACATGTCCTTAAAGCACTATGAAACTCTGAACAAATATGTATGTGCAATGCAAAAATGCAACGAGCACGCTCATTTGAAGTAAACTCATCCCTTTTTATTCAAGTCTGTCTGCCTTTTATTTGCATTTTACACAAAAGTTCACAAAAACCGTTTCAAAATAATGAAAGTTTAAGACAGCTGTGAAACAAAGTACACTTATAAAGTCATAGTGTGATCACTGTGTTGGGGGTTTCACCCAGTTATTAGTGTGGTAAGAGCTGAGATCAATCCCTGTGCACAGTGTATTCCTGGATTCATTTCCATGAATAGTCCTAATGTCATCATAGTGTTTGAATTGAACAGAAAATGGCATTTTCTATCAAAAAACACCTGTAATATTGTCATATTTCTGACTGTATATGTATGATCATGGGATTGACTGACAAATGGAAAAAAATAGAATTGAAAATTTTGGTTAATTATACATTTTCAGGCAGTTGGACTAAGACTTCTTCCCTTACTTAATACAATTTGGAGGACAGCGAAATCTCATAAGAATAATACTTTATTCCTGTTGCTCGTTGTGCACAATCAACGCTTTATTAATAGCATCAGATAAACTCTTTATGGAGTCCCTACTCGGCTTGATGTATAAAACTGAGCTTGATCACCGTTCCCATCTCGTACCACACTGAAGGTCCTGTTCGGTTGCCTTAAAGACTCAGCAAGCATTGTTTACTAGGTCTTTAATGTTGTAATGGAATTTCAATGACATCTTCTGCTATTATTTCCCCTTGTGGGGCTTCAGGGATGTTGGATGAGTCATCTGTCCTACAGGAAAGGTCAGAGAAGGGGCTGAACCATGCCAGAGAAAAAGGACCGCCAAATGCTAATTTCATGGCCTCCCAGCAATTAGTCTTCTCCCATCTTGGAGTCTCTCTTTTTAGTCGCTCAATACCCTAAAAAAAAAACAGAACACAATGTTTAGACGCGAGAGTTTATTTCCGAACTAGAAAACATCCACCAACTGAAATTCCACTGAATGCACTAGAAAAATAAAGCACAGTGACACTATGGGATGGATAAAGTGGGATGTGGGAGAAATGTTTGTAATTGTAGGTGTGCAGGAGGCACTGTGGAGAGTGCTGAACTAATCCCCACTAAAGTAAATGTCACATATGGATGAATAAGAAGCACAGTGCACATGCAGCATGCTTTCAGCATTCATAATGTACTCTGCAAAGAAAGAGAAAAAGAAAGTCTAGCGTTCCAGTTTCAGCATCAGCATGCATTCAGGCAGCAAATCTAACAGGTGGGATTTACCTGGCTTTGCAGCCAGCGGTGATCAAGCCTTACCTCCATTTCATATCAATCAGAATGGCACCACTTTTGTTTTTTTTTTAAATAAATCATTCACCTTTTAGCATTTAAGACACAGAGTCACAGACATGTAAAAAGTCAAACATCTACAGAAAAAAAGAACAGAAAGAATTAGTTACTGAAAGACAGGGACAGGAAATGATTGAGAGAGCAAAAAGAACAAGAGAATAATACCAAGAGTTTCAGGACATTCAGATAAAAAAAGTGCAGAACACAAGCAAGGATTTCTTTTTCACTTTAATCTTGAAAACTCCAAAATTCCCAGTGATTGCCATTCATACACCCTGTAATGCCCACTTAACTGTTTTGTTAACTTTAGCTTATTCGTTTAAAAAAAGCACCAACTGTAAAACCTTCTCATGACAGTTCTGTAAAAATAAAGCATAGCCATTGTGTACAGAATCATAAAACTGACCAAGGAAATACTCATTTTAAAAGACCAGCACCTGAAAAAGAAAACAAAAACATTTATGGGTTTATAGGTTTAGGAAAAGGTTAGTATGTACCCAGTGAGGAATAGCTTCTGCTACCTGTGAGACTAATTGTAATGTCAGTTAGAATATTACCAAGATTTCCATGTTCCCTAAAGCGAACCCAAACCCATCCGTTTTCCCTAAATGGGGCAGAGCTAAGCACTACTGTTTACGCGGAGCAAATTTCTGGGCTGGAAATATACAAATAAAAGGCTGAAAGCTGGAAACTGGCAAGAGTAAAGTCTAGAAACACTTAAAAGAAAAAGGTATATTGCACCTTTAAACCTTTAAACCTTCTAAACCAAATGAACATATTTTAAACAAATACTAAACATGAATATATCTAATACATCTTTACTTTGAAGGATTTTTATGAATATTAAATGACTCTTAAAAGAAATCCTCATTAGCTATCAAATATCTAAGAGAAAAACACACATGTATCATAACTGTTATAAATGGTAAATAATAAAAAAAAAATCATTAAGACTTTATTTACAGATTTAAAGTAAATCATTTTAAACGAGTCACAATGAGCCGGTTTCCCTCAGCAGTCCTTGTGCTTTATAATTATTATAATATCTTGCATTGATCTATTTAGGAACCCCATGTGTCTTATATCTTATGCTTCTGCAGAACTGGAAAGGACTGTTGCCTGACTTATAAGACATTTCTGATTTATAAGACATTGTCTTCATATACTGATATCTTGACTCATCATTCAGTAGTAACAATACTTTTTTTTCTTTTTTTTCTTTTTAACATCCATTTTTCCTAACTACATTTTACACTCTTTCTTCCTGACTGGGAATAACAAAGGACAGGAAGGATAATAACAGGCTGTGTTTGGGCCATCCATGGAAAAAGAAAACAAGGAACAATGTTAATAAAAAAAATAAAAATAAAAATAAAAAAAAGAAAAGCAGGTTAATCAATAATCAGGACGTAAAAGATGTTTGGCTGGAGTTTTACAGAAATGAAATGGTACACATTGGCAAAGAATGAACCCCTTCCCTTGTTCCCAATATCATATTTTATATAGACATATGAATACGAGTATACATGTACATAAAGTTATTGAGTAACATTTTTAAAGCCCATTTTACACCAGAAGTGATGCAACATGCATGGCAAGACGCAAGCACTTGATTAGTGAGGTGATGTGACGGGTCATGTCGCCCTAATAAAAGCCACATCTTTAGTATTTCTGCAGTAGCAATTCATCAACTACAAATGTTTTTGCCTTGTTGTAACTTCAGTAAAAGTTACACCTTCCACTTAACTAAAAAGCATGAGTTTACGTTGAGTTTGTTATCACACGCTCTTTACTATAATAAAATTACATATGTCATCATAAGCAGTAATGGAGTCAGATCCTTGCACAGTAATTACTAAGAATTCACATAAATAAGAATCAACCTGTTTCACATTGTGGCTTTAAATGTTTAAGCTTTACTAACCAAGTCAGATACTGATCACGGCCTACAGAATCAATCAATCTGCATGTGATTAGAAGCATCAAGTCTAGAGAACCCTGATGACATTCCAGCAATAGGAAAGACAAAGCAAGTTGGCTCACTTAAAAGAGGTGGCTCAAAGCGCCAACTTCTTCACAATAGATAGATATGGCAATGCAGCCAAAGGCTTCACTGATTAACCCCATGCAAGCAAGACTGCAACACTGCCTAAGCAGTTACCCCATCTGGTGTAAAATGAGCTCCGGTCCTGAAGTTTACCTTTGCGGAAAACAGAATGGATGCAAAGATATAAGATATGGGCTAAATGTTTTATATATAGGTTGCATTACAGCAATAAAATAGTCCCACCGGTAAGTGTAATGCAAGACACATTGCTCAAGTCAGGATTACAGTCACGGATGCTGGCGAGCATTTCTGGAATTAACCGGGTCCAGTGAACTCCAGTCTCTACCGTAAAGCTGGAAAGGGAAGGGAAAGGGCTATTCTTCCTGACCTCAGACCACGTACTGGTAGGGGTCAGCTTTCCCGTGGTCAGGTGTAGAAAATGGACTAAACCATGCTATTGAAAAGGGGTGTCCAAAAACCGCCTTCATGTTCATCCATTTAGTTTTTTTAGCCCATCTTCTCTCTTCCTTTTTCAACTGCTCTATACCCTAAAAACAAGAGACAACCAAAACTTCAGAGTGGATGAGACTGATTAACTCCATCTCTAGAAAACTGCCATGTGCAAAATTTTCTTAGCAAGTCAATGCTATAATGCAATCTAACTGAGAAAAGGAAAGTAGTAACGTGCAAAGAGGTCAGTTGTATGAAAGGCTCTGTGAGCTTAGGCGGAGAATGTTTGTTAGTTAGAAGAGTAACACGGAAGATGTACCAGAAACAAATCAACGTATGTTTGAACTCAACATATACAACTTGATTTATTCTCTGGTTTAAACAGGAGAAAAAAAACCTAAAAGACATTTAATTAATGTAACCATAGAAACCATTTCTTCCATATAAAATGTCTAGTTAAAAGATTCAAAGACAAATGTCTAGTGGGAACAAATGGATAATACTGAAACCAAGCCAAAGTACATTTTAAGATGGTTAAAGGAAGGGATGTCATGGGTTAATAATGTTACCTGATAATTTTACCTAATTTCACCATTTCACAGCCTTGTGGTGGCAGAACAGGCATGTGCAAGAGAATACCCTATGAATGAACCTAAGCATACTGTCAAAGAAAATAAATTTTAGGCCAAAGAATGACCCAGTTATAACGCATCTCTGCTAGTGGGGAATGGTGTTATGTCTGACTATCCTTTTCTGGGTCAGTACTGCACAGTTTTTGATGTCTAAGGTGTTCTAAATACCAGATTTTGAGTGAAAAGGTGAACTTACCACAATGTTCATCAGGAAACCAAAAACTAAACCTAAATCAGCACTTTTAATCATTTTAAACATACAAAAATTGGCTGCAGAACACAAAAGCACTTCTACAGAGGTTTTTTAGAGCAAAGTTGGAAAGAATGGCGGAGGCAAGGGGTTCGGGTCACTCACCGTCTCATCCGTACAGATGGAATGGACTTGGGTGCCAAACATCACAGAAGTGAAGATGAGAAAGAGGAGACCCTCAAAGCACAGGAGGATGAGGAGGATGACTGTTGCTGGAGGTGAGAAGGTACTGCATTCTGGGGTTGGAGGGGAAAGGGTGGGTGCTTAACATGCAGTCAAGGGTAAAGAGCAGGATGATACAGCTACTACATGTTGCTTGTGTTGAAGAGACTATATTACAGCCCCAATTCCAATGAAGTTGGGACGTTGTGTAAAACATAAATAAAAACAAAATATGATGATGTGCAAATCGTTTAACCCATATTTAATTGAATACACTTCAAAGACAAGATATTTAATGTTCAAACAGATCAAATTTATAGTTTGTTGCAAATATTCATTCATTTTGAATTTGATGTCTGCAACACGTTCCAAAACAGTTGGGACAGGGGCAACAAAAGACTGGGAAAGTTGAGGAATGTTCACAAAACACCTGTTTGCATTACATTCCACAGGTGAACAGGTTAATTGAAAGATGAGTGTCATGACTGGGTATAAAGGGAGCATCCCCGAAAGGCTCAGTCATTCACAAGCAAGTATTGGGGGAGGTTCACCACTTTGTGAACAACTGCATGAGCAAATATAGTTCCAAATAGGGATTTCATCATCTACAGTCCATAATATCATCAAAGGACTCAGAGAATCCATGACCTTCGATCCCTCAGGCGGCACTGCATTAAAAACCGACATCATTCTGTAACGGATATTACTACATGGGCTCAGGAACACTTCAGAAAACCATTGTCAGTGAACACAGTTCGCCGCTCAACCTACAGGTGCAAGTTAAACTCTACCATGCAAAGCGAAAGCCATATATCAACAACACCCAGAAACACTGCTGACTTCTCTAGGCACAAGCACATCTGAGATGGACTAATGCAAAGTGGAAAAGTGTCTTGTGGTCTGACGAGTCCATATCTCAAATTGTTTTTGGAAATCATGGACGTCGTGTCCTCAGGGCCAAAGAGGAAAAGGACTGTCCGGATTGATATCAGTGCAAAGTTCAAAAGCCAGCATCTATGATGGTATGGGGGTGTGTTAGTGTCCATGGCATGGGTAACCTGCACATCTGTGAAGGAACCATTAATGCTGAAAGGTACATACAGGGTTTGGAGCAATATATGCTGCCATCCAAGCAACGTCTTTTTCAGGGACGTCCCTGTTTATCTCAGCAAGACAACACCAAGCCACATTCTGCATGTTACAACAGCGTGGCCTCGTAGTAAAAGTGTGTGGGTACTATACTGGTCTGCCTGTAGTCCAGACCTGTCTCCCATTGAAAATGTGTGGTGCATTATGAAGCACAAAATATGACAACGGAGATCCGGACTATTGAGCACCAGAAGTTACATCAAGCAAGAATGGGAAAGAATTCCACCTACAACGCTTCAACAATTAGTGTCCTCAGTTCCCAAACACTTACTGAGTGTTGTTAAAAGGAAAGGTGATGTAACACAGCGGTAAACACGCCCCTGTCCCAACTGTTTTGGAACGTGTTTCAGGCATCAAATTCAAAATGAGTGCAATATTTGCAAAAGATTTGCAAAAGATGATTTGTCATCATATTCTGTTTTTATTTTACACAATGTCCCAACTTCATTGGAATTGGGCTTGTGGGTCAGATTAACTAATGTCTTTATTAGCTATTAATTGTAAGGGGATCTGTAACTATGGTACACAGGGAGTAAGTGGATACTTAAATATACTGTATTTTATTAATACAACTGTGTAATATGATACATTTTAAATTAGAGCAGATTAAATTAAGAATGCCATCTTATGCATACATATTCTACATGGATGAAAGGATAAAAGAGCATAACACCAACACATATAATGCTTAAAAACCGGTACCATGTGGTATAAAACACATAAAAACTGGTACCACTGCCCAAGTAATTGGCATGCATTTAGTTGTAAAAGAATGATACTGGTGTATGTATACACACCAGCAGTCGTAGCAAATATCTGAGCCTAGCTCAGTGGTCAAGACTAAACTTTTAATTTGATTTAACTTTGATTTACTATTCAACTGCATCCAACTATTACTGAGTCTACAGTTTTTTACAGTTGTACAGTTGCGTCCACAATATATAACATCGGTTTAAATATCTATTTAATATCTAAATGGCTATTTAATATATTTCTTTTTTTTCAACAGGCTAAAACAGGATTTTTGAGGCATCTAAAGAGGACAGGATCTTAAAAGTTGAATGTGATTTTGTGTAATTTCTAATGAAATCATAAATGCTTTTACTTACTTGTCCAATCATCTTCAAAGCAGTACAAAAAATGAAGAACCACCATGATCAAGGCATGCAAAGAGATGAGTGCAATGTACATCTGAAATGTAAAGAAACACATAGTAACAGTGAGCCACTCCTGTTGCACACATTAACCAAACCGAGACAAAGAGCCAGATAAACAATTCACAGAAACATTCAAGAAAATTCTTGTATGCAATACTTTTCATCAGACTGCCTGAATGGGCCAGGTAAGAAGTTATGTCTTAAACTTCTTTACCTTTATCAGAAATAACTTACAAGGGAGTAGTCTCGTAACACTTGAAAAACCTGTGTGCAATTTAAAACCTCTGGCAACACTGACAAACAATTACTAGTACAAAAGTAATAATAGTAACAATAACAACAACAACAACATTGTTGTCGCCGTTGTTATTTTATTTTTTGATTTTTCCCCCGATTTTTCTCCCTAATTTAGTCATCACCAATTCCCACCCATCACTCCTTCCCCCCTTGTCACACGGCGAACTGCCAGTCCAGGAGGGCGGAGCCTTCGCGTGCTTCCTCCGATACACGTGACGCCAACCACCGCCTCTTTTCAAGCTGCGGCTCATGCAACTTTTGGGAGCGGTGTGGCGCGCTTGGAGGAGAGCGCTCCCGCCCACCTCTTGTATACGTGAGCTCACAGACGCCCGTGACTGGACAGTGTCACGCTGATTGACATGGGGGGGGGGACAACGTATGCTGCCCTCCCACCCTGAGAGCACGGCCAACTCCCGGCTACGGGCAGCTATAGCATCACCCGGATTCAAACTCGCGATCTCCGGATGATAGGGCGATCGCATTGTCATTGCGCCACTCGGGGCTCTACTTATTATTAATAATAATAATAATAATAATAATAATAATAATAAAAATATTAACAAGATCTTAACTCACACCCAAGTGTGTTACATACCGTGAAGAGTACAAAATACTTCTGGTTATTTTCACCAACACAGTTGTTGACCCATGGGCAGTGGTGGTCCATCTTTCGAATGCATCGTTTGCAGACACTAATTAAATGAAATGAGGATTTAAAAAAAAGAGTAAAGAAAAAGAAGAAAAAAAAGCAAAGAGAACAGTTGCAAACTTCTGAAGATTGTGAAGACAAACTTGGCAAATGATCCCATCATGCCACAGATGGGCCAAAGTTGTAAACAAACCAATTTCTCCTATTTTTGCTATATCACCCATGTGAAAAAGTAATTGCCCCATAACCTAATAACTGGGTGTGCCACCCTTTGCAATCAAATGTTTGCGACGGCTTGCAATGAGTCTTTTATGTTGCAGTGGAGGAAAATCGCCCACTCTTCTCTGCAGAAGTGCTTTAATTTGGCTACACTGAGGGGTTTGAGCATGAACTTCCTGTTTAAAGTTTGAATAAATAGAGATTTTTAATAAATCTTGAATTTCAATAAATGGAGTAATCATTTAAGAGCTATTTTCTGTGTTTCCTTGTGTTGTCTTTATCTTAGATATTTAAATTAGGTTAATGATCTGAAAGATGTAAATGTAACAAATTAGGAAAAATAGAAGAAGGGGCAAACACTTTGTCATGGCACTCTATGTATATATTTATGTATATATGCTGGCTATATGTACTGGAACTGTGTATGTCTAAGCAAATCTGCAACCTACAGCTTGTGGTTCTTACCTGCAGTGGTGAGCTCGGTCAGGCTTGATGCTGCAGCATTTAGGACATTTGTACACCACTTGACCCGGCTTCAGCTGCAAACTTTCTATGTATTCTTTTGTGGCATTTCCCTTTGGTACGGCCCCCTAAAAACATACAAAACTTGACTTTAACTTCTGGTTGGATACACGTCCTTCTTTCTTAATTTTGACTGAACGTGAACTTACCGGATCTGTGCACATGGCCCTGAAGTGGGAAGCCAAAGCCAGGAAGGCGAGGCTGTTAAAGACTACACCGTTCATCAAGCTGTAGGTGAGGTTCTTGGATGGAACCAGCATGACAAACAGCACGACAAAGTCCGCAAAAAATACAAGCATCCATGTGATGACTCCACAGACAATGCCACAGGCGTCCCGAACGAACCACATGGTGCTCTGTCTGTCATGACAAGGAGGAACACACTGCACAGGTTGCAAGCTGCTTGCCTGCTTCTCAACGTCCCTGAACCGTGTCACTGGGCTTCTCATCCTATCACAAAGGCTTCATGCTGAGGAGAGGCACAACAGAATAGAAATAGTCACTGTTCAGTTTTAGGCTTTTTCATTGGACAGAACCGAGTTATCATCAGGTGTACAGAATAGAAGAGTGACATAAGGTGACATGCTTTGGATCATAACTGCCTGTCTATAGTTTATATGCAAAACAAGACATTTCAGACAGAAGCTGATGCATCATCCTTGAGCTCATACACACTGGGAACACTAGACATTGCAATCTCACAGGCACCAGGTTAGCAGCTACTATGTCAAAATTAAATAGGCTTTAAAACATGACAAGATTTCTACATATTTCCACAGGGTCACCCAACTGCAGCACTGCAAAGCTCAGCACAGTCTGGAGATTACCCCTTCATCACACCTAATACACCTGGTTTTTAACAGAAGAGGTGAATCGGTTTCCGCTGTTTGAGCAGAAAAATCCATGTGACAGACTTCAGCTATTGCTTAGAGACTCCTTTAATGTCAAGTGTAGGCTACAATGGTAAATCTAGTAACTTCAACATCAAGGATAACATCTAGAAAAATCCTTTCTCAGATTTTGATCAAATGTAGCTGTGCTGTTTTAAACACACGGAAGCAACTGCTCCCAGGGTTTGTACACTTGCCTAGGGGCAAAATCCACATACTACCCTTCTGATTAATGAAACATGCTAGTCTTACTTACCAAAGGTAACGGGTACTATATTCACATACTACTTAGAAGGCTCATATTCAGTATCACTAGCCTTGTGTTCACAAATGCGCTGACACTGAAATGTTTCTGGGTGTGTCTCAAAACTATACCTATACCTAGCCTATACCTAGTCAGCTGCCTAAGTAGAGAGGATTCTCCTATGGAACCCTATAAGGCAGATTATTGAGATCTGTGTGTCAGGGTTGAGTGTGTCACCCTAATCCAGTTATTAAAATTAAATCCTAACCAAATGCTCCACATGTATATTAAATATACCAATGAAGAAATGATACGGCTCCAAAAACTAAAACTAAAAATAGTCACTGTGGTAAAGTTCAGATTATTCGCATATTCATGGATATCTCATTAATAGTTTATAAATACTAACTTGGCATCTACACATTATGAAAATAATGTGAAAAATAACCCAAACCCAAACAGTACACCCTGTAATCATTTTATTGTAGAGCGCCTTTCACACAAAGATATTATAAAACTTGTTCCTGAAAATCCATGAAATGTCTGTTTCTGTTCCATTACCGCCTAAGGGATCGTCTCTAAAGTACCTTAGGAACAAAAAAACAGTCAGTCAGTCAGTCAGTCATTTTCTGTACCGCTTATTCCCAGTTACGGGGTCACGGGGGAGCCGGTGCCCAGCC
>JAOVVG010000047.1:15242321-15257995 GCA_028566375.1 Leptodoras nelsoni | reverse complement strand
TGTGGCCGGCTAGGCACCGGCTCTCCCGTGACCCTGAAAAGGAATAAGTGGCCAAGAAGATGAATGAATGAATGAATTATGCTGTGTGTTATTACAAATACACATTACAAATAATTTAACTTTACTTAAAACCTGTAATAAACTGTAAACGTTGTATTTAACATTGTGTTTTATTTAAGATCTGTTTACATCAGAAGATGTTTTTCCTGAGGCAGAGGAATTATGATTGATATTTGCTTCACCCTTTCTTGACTTTTATTAATTGAGTTCTTTTCTTGTTACTAGAACTGGGAGATCACGCAAGCGAAGTGGTGATCAGATCACACTCCCTACTACGGTTGATTTTTCCTCTGTACCCAAAAAGGTTAGTGCGCGCTTTGCTTGTGCTCTGCTCTGTCGGGGAATTTAGTAACATTAAATGATTATGTAGACCCTTAAATAAAGGTTAAATAACTTGAACATCAGTATTTAAATAACGTCAATAGAGTTGTGCATCTCTAGAGATAAAATGGATGGCGAGTAAAGTGTTTATTTCCATGGTGCTTGCATTGCCAGTATTATATATTTAGGTGAAAGCTGTTGGTTGTATTATTTTAGAACTTTTGCCCTCTACCTGCAGAAGAACATTTTGTGTACCATGGGTTGTACTGCACCAAGCACATGAATTAATAACACAGCTGCAAGTGCTAAGTCAGTACAATCACATACACATAGCCCACTTGTATATGAAATGCACACATGCAGTAATGGCATTATACACTGATCAGCTATAACATTAAAACCACCTCTTTGTATCTACATTCTTTATTCATTTTATCAGCTCCACTGACCATACAGGTGCACTTTGTAGATTTACAGATAGACACTGTAGTCCATCTGTTTTTCTGCAGACTTTGTTAGTGCCCTTATATGCTGTTCTTCAGTGGTCAGGACCCCCACAGGACCACCAGAGAGCAGGTACTATTTGGGTGCTGGATGATTGTCAGCACTACAGTGACCCTGATGTAGTGGTGTGTTGGCTGGTACAATAGGATCAGACACTGCAGTGCTGCTGAAGTTTCTAAGCTGTTACTGTGTCCACTCTATTAGACACCTACCTAGTTTCTCCACCTTGTAGATGTAAAGTCAGAGACAGTAACTCATCTGTTGCTGCACAGGATGTGTTAGTCATCCTCTAGTCCTTCAACAGTGGTCACAGGGTGCTACCCACATCAGTCACTGTAGTGCTGACGATCATCCACCACCCAAATAATACCTGCTCTGGTGGTCCTGTGGGGCTCCTGACCCCTGAAGAACAGTATAAAAGTTCAAAGAAACAGACGGACTGCAGTCTCTTTCTGTAAAACTACAAAGTGCACCTGTATGGTCAGTGGAGCTGATGAAATGGATTAAGAGTGTAGATACAAGGAGGTGGTTTTAATGTTATGGCTGTTCAATGTATTTGTAATATAATACACAGAAATACTACAACTAGTATTCACTGCTAAACTATCATTCCCTCTGTAGCTGAAACAAATTCACAACTGGCTACTGAGACAAGTCTCTTTTGATTGGGTGTGTGGTTGTGTAGTCGGACTACTTTCATGCCCAAAATTAGGGTATGATGACGTTTTACACATCAGAGCTGGTGTAAGACTCGTGCTATGTGTACACAATTTGCACAGATTCCACCGTGGTACCCCTGACGCAGTGCTGTGTATTACTCTTACGGGATTGTCAGAGAGTGTCTAGCAACTTGGGAACATCAGATTGTCCCCTGACTCAATAATCTTTATTTCACACAGTAGCATTCATTAAGTGGATACAGCTTATTAGGCTTATTTAACTTTATATAATACATGCCGGGTTTTTTTCTATAGCCAGAGATTGAGGAGTGGAGTTCATGGGATGAAGAGGCTCCTACGAGTATAAAGATCGAGGGAGGTAATGGAGCTGTTCCATCTCAGCAGAACCAGGTGGAGGACGAAGAGCCAGATTATTTCAAAGACATGGCTCCTACTATCAGGAAAACACAAAAGGTTGGTTCCTATATGTCAAGAATGCCTCATTTCTTCCTCTTTTGTCTAGAGAATAGTAAGGAAAGTTCACGGGTAACTTAATCCTCGTTTCCTCTAATCTTCACCTCTTGCTAGATTGTCTTGAAGAAAAGGGAGCCTGTGAATTTCTCTCTCCCTGATACAACTACGGGCTTCTCTAGCAGACTGGCAGCCGCTCAAGACATGTCCTTTATCCAGCCTTCAGTGAGTCCTGTGCTTCTATATCCGTCTAGAATATTTTTTCCTTCCACATGGTCAAGACACTTGCATATACACCGATCAGGCATAACATTATGACCACCTCCTTTTCTCTATACTCATTGTCCATTTTCTCAGTTCCACTTACCATATAGATGCACTTTGTAGTTCTACAATTACAGCCTGTAGTCCATCTGTTTCTCTACATACTTTGTTAGTCCCCTTTACTCTGTTCTCTAATGGTCAGGACCCCCACAGGACCAGCACAGATCAGGTACTATTTGAGTGGTGGATCATTCTCAGCACTTCAGTGACACTGATGTGGTGGTGGTGGTGTGTTAGTGTGTATTCACTTACTGTGCACACTATGAGACACATCCACCATATTGCTCCATCCTGTAGATGTCAAGTCAGAGACAGTAGACTCATTTGTTGTTGCACAGTTTCTGTTAGTCATCCTCTAATCCTTCATCAGTGCTCACAGGATGCTGGTGACTGGACTTTTTTGATTGGTGGACTATTCTCAGTCCAGCAGTGACACTGAAGTGTTTCTAAGTGACTGAGAAAATGGACAATGAGTGTAGAGAAAAGGGGGTGGTCATAATGGTATACCTGATCAGTGTGTGTATATATACAAACAGACATTCCATACGTATATATTCTTATTTGTACATATGCTAAAATAATAGATTTATGTTTACATACAGCATGGTGTGAATACAAATCATACACCCAGTGTAATATGTCTTAAAGGGTTTTTAAAATCAATTATTCTGAATGGGTGCATCATATAACACACAGAGGTACACATTCATTAACTTGTCTGTAAATGTTAAGAAAAATGAGCCAGTCTTTATTATAAAAGGTAATGATGTAACAGATAAGGTATGAAAGGTAGACTAATATATGCTGTGATATAGTACACATTACAAATCTGTGTCTTCAGTCCAACTCACTTGCACTTGGTGAATCAGAGTTGTGTGTGATGACTTCAGGCACATGTATATGGCTTTCCAGTGCTTGCTTTACTGAGGAATGTTTGTATGTGTCTTAAAGGCAGAGCTGGGAGACCTGGAAACCTGGCAGGAGGACACTAATGCCTGGGAGGATGAGTCTGATGCATCATGGGAGGCAGAAGAAGTGTTAAGGTATTGTTATATAAGGAATAAAACTGAATAGGGTGTGCTGTTATAGTAATTGTGTTATATTCCTCTTATAGCACAGCGATTTGGCAAAATTTATTAGAACATCTGTAAGAGAAGTTGTCACTGTTATTAAGTTCTGACTTCAGTTATAGCATCTATAAACTGTTTTTCTCTCATTAGCCTCTCTTCTTTTGACTCTGTTGAAGCGAATAAGACAAAAAACAAAACCGTTTGTGTGGTAGAGAAACCGGAAAGCAAAAAGTCATCTGTCCTTACTGACTGTTACACAGCACCTTTTATGGAGACTTCTTCATAATTGTTAAATATGGTTTTTAAAAGCTGTTTATCGTCAATAATAATACCAGTAGTAATAATATAGTTGTTGTTGTTATTAGGTGCTTTCAAGTATATAAATCCCTGCTGTCATAAAAATATTATTATTTTAGAGTGGGTGCATTAAATATAAATACTGAATTACAGCAGGAACTATTGTTATAGACATGCTGTTGTAAAAAAATTATCGAGACTTTTTTTTAATCACATTCACGAATCCAGGAACACTCTGGTCCAGTTGGTAGTTATACCATGTACAAGCAGTTTCTCATGTTGCAGCTGAGAGTATAATGCATAGAAAGCCTAGAAAGCCTTTTTGATCATAGCTGAGTAAAGGTCTCACAATGTTCTCAAATCATACCATGCACTGCTGTTTTAGATTTTGACAACACATAGCCAGATTGGACTTCATTTTTTCCAGCTTGTCTTATCTTGCACTAGGATCAAAATTCAGACTTCCAACATCTTGTAGTGGTGTTCACTGTGTAGACTAGTATGAGATCACTTTTAATCATAAGTCTATAAGTCTATCTTGTAGACATTCATAAGTCTGCTGTTCTGATTGAGGAATTGTTTGACAGAGAAACTGTTCTATTGTGCATGGAGAGAGATGGGGAGAGGGAGAGAGAGAGATGGTGAGACACAGAGAGAGTAAGTGAGACAGAGAGTGAGTGAGAGAGAGACAGAGAGAGAGAGAGAGCTGATTCAGCTTCACTATACTCATTTGAAATAGTGGACGCAGTGTATATTTAAATTACTTGTCCACTAGATGGCAATAATATGCAGTCAGGTTACAAAAATAATATGCTATTAACATGTTTTATATTGGCGTTTCAGATGTTTTCTTTCTCTTCTTCTTATCTCCTCTGTTTATTTTCCACTTCTCAGTCTTGGTGTACTTGGCAGTGAGGAATGAGCTGTGCTTGAACATATTCAGGGTTTGATCTAATCTTTCATCTGTTTGTGGATGTGTGGATTTCAGACAGCAGAAGATGGCAGAGAGGGAGAAGCGTGCCCTGGAACAGCAGAGGAAGAAAATGGAAAAAGAGGCACAGAGAATGATGAAGAAAGAGCAAAAGATAGCAGTAAAGCTTTCCTAACATTTCTAGGCAGCGCTGGACACTTATGAAAACCCACAAATAATCCTCCACCAGTATCTTTCATCATTTTTATTACCAGTTCAACATGCCATTTTTTTTCACAACGTCTTCAGCCATCAGTTCCGGAATCCATTGACTTTCTTGAGTTTCACTGGTTTCCCATGTTTTTCCCTTTTTATTGTATAGAATCAGTTGTAGTTGGGACAATGCTAATAGTACACATGCAGAAGAACCTGGAGCTTTAGTGTGTCTGTATTTATAAAAAAAAAAGACTGTAAAGAGAATGAGGACTTTTGCCTCATTAAAAAATATTTTTTGCATTAATTAATGCAACCCCTTATTATGCTTTCAAAATAGATATGATCAGCAATTTATCTTCATCCCTGTTTTCTTGATTGTGGGGATACATATATGTGTTTGTGTCACTGCAGAAAGAGGCCTTACCAAAATTTAATTTATTTATTTTTTTAAAGGGGGTTGATGTTCGCTTTCCATCAGAACAAGGTCATCTGATAGTAACATTAAAAAGAAAAAGGAACTTGAAGAACCTCTTTGAAAATAAGAGAACATGATGTGCTTTGTTAGTAACCTGTTTTTGATAATGGTGTGTATGTGGGATGGAGTGAAGGATTGAAGCCAATGGTGGTGTGGGTGGTAAACCGTTGATTGTCATGGTAACATGATGGTTTTTAAAAGCCTGGAGTATCATGTCTTAAAGCACCTCAGTTCCTACCAGTCTTAAATTTAACAGCTTCATTGCAGTAGCATATAAAGCACCAGGTACAGATTTTATTCAACACATGCCACATGTAGCATGGTTAGGTTTTTTGGCATTTGTTCTGTATTTTTTAAACCCGTACCTCCTTACCTGTATCTTTTTCCCCTCAATTTGTCACTGATTATTGATTCAATGTTAGACAAATGGCATCCAGATTGAGACTCCTAGCTTTACTGAGGTGGTATAGTGGTGGATATCATCATGTGCATGTAGTAATGATAAATGGTCGTTGTCATGAGAGTTTTGGGTGCAGGCAATAATTTAAAATGCTTATTATATTAAAATGATGTTTCGGGGAAACCATTTCAGATGTCCAAGATGACTCTTTTTTAGTTTTGCCCTTGAACTGGAACAAACAATAGGAACTTATCACCAACAATTAACATCATGCAACAAATGGGCATTGCATAACTGAAAACTAGTGGCAGCCATTTTCAATTCAGTATCATGTAATTCAATTTATGTAGGACAAACTAAAATACAGGCTTAATGTCCAATTGTGATGCAGATGGTTATATGTAGGCTAAAAATGTTGTTTCAGTTAAGTATTCAGTGACTTCAGCTTGATCCTTGCTTGGCTACATTTGCTCAAAGCTCCATGTACAAAACTAGAGAAGCAGAATTTGGACACCAAATGTCTTGGCTGAGGTATGCTGGAAATTTATGTAAATTCGATTTTTCCCCCAAGCCATCCTTTTAAGTTGTGTTCCACTCGACATGAATGTTTCTCCAAAGATTTACAGCACAATGATCATGATTACATTCTGGAGACAATGTTCAAAGGGCAGCTCTGCAGTACATTTGGGAAATCAGGCCTAGGCAGAGAATGAGACATGAGCCTGTCATTTCACAGTGTTTCCATTTTGTGCACGCATTCATTCTTGCCCTGTAATAAATGTTTGGATTTATAAAAAAATGTTGTTGTTGTAGTATAGGAAAGTCATACTTTAATTCCTGGCCTAAAATAATGCAATATAAGATAATATTGGTGCAGGTGTAGTTGTTATACTTTGTCTGTAAATCAGATCTGTGCATTTTTAAATTTGTATTGAGTCATTTGCTAAGTTCATACTCAAACAAGCTATATGTAAATTTCAGAATTCCTCACTGTGCACTAGGCTTTAATGTCATGGCTGAACACTACTTGTGCAACACTAAGTGCATTTTCAGAGCTTATTCAAGGTCAAGATGTCCTGACTAGTGGAATATTCCAGCCCTGAGAATGACATCATAATCGCCCGTCTGTTTCCGCAGCACCCCTGGTCCACTGAAGCTCGTGCAGCCTGACCCACTTTGATATTAAAACAGTTCTTTCCATTCAAGAAGAAATGGCTGTTTGCCAGAATGAATTCACAACAACATCCAGTGGTTTCCCCAGACCCATTCAGTCAATTTCAGTAAATGCTTTATGCTTGACAAACTGAATCTGGATTCTATCCTTAGAATAATGGACATAAGGCTGCAATACACCCTAGATGGGATGCCAGTCCATCAAGATGGATGCACAGGAACTCCCCGCACAGAGTAAACTGAGCTCAAAAACCAAAAACCCTGGAGCAGTGAGGCAGGAACACTGCTGCACCACCTGTTTTCCCTAAACAAATTTTATAATCAAAGCATGATTTGTTCCCAGATTTTACATGTGCATACATTTTGGGGCATGTTTTCAGTGTGGCTGTCTGCCTTTGGGTTTTATGGATTGAGCAGTAAAAGAGCTGTATTTTTATTCCAGTCTTTTCTGTCTTTGGCTAAAGACACAAGCCCAGCATCACTGTTGTCAGTTTGTCATGATTTTGGCTTACTATTTAAACAGACAGTAAATGGTTGACATTGCTTTACAGCTGTCTTAGTCTGACTGACCTGACTGCAGATGAGTGGGTCTGTATTTCTCTAGCTTACTTTTTTGTCCTCAGTGGAGATGAGATCCAGGTTACACAACAGTCGTGCCTCATCTCACAGCCTACGCCATTCCTTGTGCAAGACTGTCCATATAACTGACTGAGCCTGTTGCCTTTTTAATAAGGTAGAATCACAACCCACATTTACGAAAAGAATATGCTTAACTCATGCTTCACTATATAAAATGTTTATGTTGTCTTTTTATGAGCGTTAAAGGATTAAAATATTTCTAACGTGCTTCTGCTGTCAGCACTAACCGAGGGAATGACTTTGAAAGCCTTGAACTTTAAAAGGCTTGTGTGTGAGGATTCAGTCACGAGGAAAAAAGGGAATGAGAGGGTGAGAGACTATAGAAAACAGACAGCAACCTTCCAGCCCCTTCATTCATCTTCAGTAAGTACTTATTCCTGGTCAGGGTGGCAGTGGAACCAGTCTATCCCAGGGAGCAACGTAGGAGAATTCACCAGTCGATTACAAGGCACCATGGACACACACATTCACACCCAGAAGTAATTTAGTACTTTACTCTACTTTTTGGGTAGAAATACATTTAGTATTACCTTATTTCCTGTATTTCTCCTAACCCCTTTCCACTCCACATTATTTGAAAGAAAAGTAAGAACAAACATGAATGGGGTACTTATGCTTTAATAATAAATATATTTACCATGTCTAATACAAATAAATATTGCACATTGCTCAGGCACAAAAGGGTACGTATACTGTAGCATTGCCTGTTTAAGAAGTCAGAGAAGCCACAAAGAGAAACATGTAAAACACTCCACTACTGGAGACAAATTCACAAAAACTAAGCTTTGGGGCAACTCCTTTAGAAATAGAACATTATCGCATAAGTGTCAAAAACCATTTCTACACATAAGAAATGGAGTAGCTGGCAAAGGACAGCACAATATGATCACCTGCCCAGATGATCACAACAGGGCAATGAGCAATACAACTCATGAGAAATAAACAAGACAAAAATAAATCCACAATTATGGCATCTATACACAGTGCAAAGTGGCAGAACGTAAATAAAAACATACCAATATACCTACACAAAGCAAACTTATTTAAATATTAATATTAAGTGCTCTAGTTAGCTGTGCCTAAAGGTGAAAGACCATCACACATGTGGCCCATAAGTGACGAGGCGAAGAGAGTGCAATCCCATAATGCAACAGCCACGGATTAAAGCTGCAATGTTGTACACCGGTGCCCTGTCAACTGCACTGTGCTGGGAGTACAGCCAGGCCACTGGAGGAAGAACAGGTGCTGCTACAGCAGCCAAATCACCCAGGAAGTTGTAGCTTTTCCCCACTTCAGCTGTTTTAGCACTGCTGCAAGCTTCCTTCATGCCAGAGTCCTCCTCTTCTATGAACCCTGGATCCACTTCAGGCTCTGAACACTGGGTAGATCCACCACTGTCCTGTGGAATTAGCAATGTAGAAAGTGCAGGATTATATGGGATGTGGTCCATCATGTGGGGATTCTGAGCTTGAGACAACAATTTGTTTTTACTTTGGCCATCTGCTTGGGGTAGGTGCAATTCCTGTGCTTTGGGTAACTTTTGGAGAACATTTGAAGACAACCCAGTGTTTTGAAACTTCAGCAGATGTAAAAGTAGGGCTTGGAGGTCAGGGTTATAGGAGATCTCATCTGTTTGGACAGCCTTTTCGCCAGAAGTATGCTGCTCATCAGCAGTGGTTTGACCGTGGATTTGATCTTTTGAACTCTTTACAGTGTCCTCAGCAGAACTCATCAGAGTGGACAGTCCTGGCTGGCACATGAGTTTGGCACTACCATCTTGGCTGCAGTCCACAGCTGTGGACATGAGAATCTGGTTGGCCATCTCATCACCAACAAGCAGCCCACTGTCTACCATTTCTTCCTCTGCCTGATCCTCAACCTGCAGCTCTTCTTTCTGCTTCCCTTCAGGGGGTTTTTCTGGGGAGTCACATATGAAGTCCAGCGTGGGTTCATCATGCAGGTTGGCACCACTTTGTGCCAGTTCCATGCTATGCAGCAAGGATTCCAGCTTTCTGTTCTGGATGTTGATATCAATGAAGTACTTTTGAATGCCCTTATCCTTCTCCATCAGACTACTCTTCATGGTTTCGACAACTTGCCGTAGCTGTTTTATCTCCTTGCGTGCCTCCTTGAGAGACAGCTGTGCCTCCACACGGTGGCACTCTTCCTCAATCCAGTCTTCACGCATCCGGCCCAACTGTGACTTCAACTCTTGAATTTCAGACTCCCTAATGGACAGGAAATAATCCACTTTATGCTGCATTTAGGATTAGGCTGAAGACAGTATGCAAAAGATACATCACTGGGGCTTACCGATCAGAAACGGTTTGCTCAGAATCCATGAGTTTGGTCCTCAGATGTCGGATCATGACCTCTTTTTGCTGTAGAGGGGTCAGGTATTGCTCTGGATTGGGAGGTCTGATGCCATGATTGTCACTGCATGAATGGTAGCTCCCTGGAGTGGTTCTTCTGTAATAAATTAATCTTGTGTCATGTAATTGTGCACCGTACTGTGCAACAATCTGAAAAACTAGCATCAAACTATTATAAAAAATGGCCTAAAGCATGAGATTAAGAAAAGGGTTTGAAGTATTGACTGAATATATTAACTATTCAGGCTACCAGGCTCTTGCCACAAGATGACTTTGAATAAACCCATCACCATAATCAGAGATCTGTCTATCTCAGTGTCTTACCTGACACAGGGGCTAGAATTATTGCTGATGCTTGATGAAAGGGGGGTTTTGGGGGGTGTTCTGTAGGGGGCATACAGTTCTGCATCACGGGGAGCAGTAGGGCTTCCTGGAGGCTTAAAAACAGGCTGGCTTCTTACATGTGGCACACGACTAGAGAGAAGAACCAGACAGCCGCTCTGATTACTGGCCATTACATTACTGCTGTAAGTAGGTACTTGAGAAATGTGGAAACCTTCACCAACATGGTAGAGCATCTTAAATCATCAAGTAAATGGACAATAAAATGAAAAACATTTCTAAATTAGATTTATGCTGAGGTTTTTCCATGACTGACATTCATGGATATATCCACGTATTATATAATATGTACAAATCACTCAAATGCTTTAGTTCTTATACTATTGCATACACAAGTCTAACAGCTTTACATCTGTTACTTGGGCAAATAATAAAAAGGTTGCATGGTGTCATTTTCATTTACATAATCATTAATGGATAACTGCTGAGCCCAAACTCTTGAACTATACATCACCTGTGTGAAAGACAGCTCTTTTTCCCTGTGGAGTTGTTGGCCATATTTCCACGGCTCTTGAAGCTTCCAGTGCTGCTGGAAGAGCTGAAGTCAGCCTCACTGCCTGCAAAACAAGAATGCTCTATAGGATTCAGTAAACCATAGAAACCCCCTATATCTGCTTCCATACTGCCACTCCAGAGACCCAAAAAATGAGCAAGTTGTATGCACTAGGGGAAAAAGGTCATTCAAATTCCATTCCCATCCACAGTAGATAAGACCAGACTGAGGAAAACAGGGATTGATCTTCAGCAGCTGCAGGATCTCATTCTTTCCCTCCATTATCACTCGGTTCACAGCATTTTAACATGTGGCAGGGTATAATTTTGTACTCCAGTCAGATTCATTCCCCTGACAAAACTCAACATAAAAGTAACCATAATCAGAGACAAAGTGCATTAGACAAAAGCAAAACAGCATATGATGATATGGTAACACGCCATACAAAAATAAAAAGCTTGTGTGAGCCAACTGATTCACGATACCCAATCCTAATCTCACTACATACATAAATACAAGCACATAAACATGTACCTGAGAAACACCTCTTTCCTTTTGATAAAACCATCACACTGTGCACTTTGAACTTGTGAGGGAACAAAACAAAACGCTAAACCTAGTAGTGTTTCAGTATGTTTGTGACAGTCACGTCCCTGAACCAATGGAGGAAGTTAACTACTTCTAATTACACTGATAGGCCACCTGCAGCCCAACTGCTCCACCAATCAGCAATCACTCTGTGTACGAGCAATCAATCAAGAAAACACCTGTCTCGGCTTGGTTTGGTGTGCTTTCAGTCTTTTCAAGAAGGGCTCCAATAGTAACATTATTAATGATTGGTAAAATGCTGGTAGGGAATAGCAAGCTTTGATATAGGACCAGGAAGTTTATAAGACTATAAGATTAATATTGTTTGATCTTATTTGATAATGAGGTATTATTAATAAACACAGCAAATGGTTTGGAAATGAAATCATTATCCTTAATGGTGAGTGACATGGTGGTACAGTGGGTAGCATTGCCATTTGGGGTTTGATTCTGAGCTCAGTTATCTATATGAGGGTGAATTTTGTATACTCTCAATGTCTGTGTGGGGTTTCTCTGCTTTCTTCCCATCTCTGAAAAAACATACAAGTAGGTGGATTTGCTACTGTAATTGCAACTACATATGAGTGTGAATGTGTGCAAGAGCTCCTGAGATATGCTTGTGAACTATCCAGACTTTCCCTCTGCTTCACGATCAGTGCTCCCGGCACAGGCTCTGGATCCACCGTGACCTGGGTTTGGAATAAATCAGTTACTGAAAATGAATGAATGATTGTTTAAAGTGCTCAATTATTCAAAGTAAGTTCCTAACCTCTTGGTGTTGCAGAAGGTACATACTGTGCAGAACAAGTAGAAGAAAATGGCCTGAATGAGTTCGCACAGTTAATCAAGTGATGTGCCTTGTATATCCTTTAGAATTTTATAATTGACAGAGAGCAACTGGAGGCCACAAGTGAGATGATTATAAAGAACTAGACAGTCTTGTATATGCTGAAGTTTGTTTCAGGCTTCAGCAAGCCACAGAAAAGCATACTGTAGGAGTAAATTCTGGAAAAGACATTTTTCACCATCTGGTAGTGACATAAGTGGTTTAATCCTGGAAGCACTAAAAAGATTTTTTAAACTAGAGGCTTTTGCTGTGACATTTTAAAAATGTGGTTTGAAGCAGAGTTGAAATATTACTCACTAATAACACACTAAAAAAGAATAATGTCTGTGATATTTATGATTGTGTGAAAGAGTACCAATGGATGACTTCTGACTTGGCTGCATGCATGATTTCATGATTTTATCATTTTGTCAGTGTGCTAGAATCAGAAAAATATCAGAGTAAATTTAGCAGATGTAAATTGTTACTTGAACCAGAGAACTTTCTGTTCTCACATTTCCAAAAAACTGATTTGAAAAGCTTATATCATGCAGCTGCTTCATAATAACTTCCTGATCAATGATGATGATAACTCCATGGACATTGTTTGACTGAGTCTCTAATAGCTCAGAGCAAGATATGGACAGGAATCAAACATCAGTATTTTAATATACTGTATTACAGAATAGTACTTTTGACAGAAAAGCAAGAAATAAAGCAGAATTAAAATACAGTCTTTAGCAAATGGGGATCATTTGTATATACAACCACTGCTAACCACATTTGCATTAATCATGCCTTTATCATCTATCATTCAGTCTGAATCTGCTGTAAGATGGACTTTTGTGTTTAAAAAAATAATTCCAATCTTTAACTGTCCAGTTTTAGTGAACTGGTGTTCACTGTTCCCTCATATTCATCACCGTTTCTTGTTCTTTGGTGACAGGAGTGGAATCCTATATAGACTTTTGATGATGTAGCACATCCACTTTAAGGATTGATGTCTTGCTGTTTCTCAGATGCTTTTCTACTCAAAGATACAGAGAGTGTTTGAGTTACCATAGACTTTCTGTTACCTTGAACCAGTCCAATCATTCTTCTCTGCCCTTTCTCATCAGCAAAGCATTTCCACTGGCAGAATTGCCACTCGGTGGATACTTTTTGTTTTCTGCACCATTCTGTGTTAACACACTGTCACCAACAGCCATGCCACACCCACTGAGATTACATCTTCCCCCAATTTTGAAGTTTGTTGTTGATATTAGCTGAAGCTCTTGACATGAATCTGCATGATTCTATGCATTGAGCTCTTATTATATATCAGGCTGATTAGTTAATAGCATGAAGGTACAGGTGTTCCTATTAAAGTGGCAGGCAAGTGCATGAAAATAGGAGTTCAACTTTTAAATGTGTTATTTAAGCACCTGTTTTAAAAGCAATAAGATGTTGTATGCAAGTTTCAATTAAGCTTTTTTTGTCTCGAAACCACACTGCTCAGCAAAATCTTCACACCTGTCTAAATCTGCCATGTTTCTTTTATCTAATGCAGCTCTATGATTTTACCAGCTAAATCTCTGCAAAAATTCTCACCTCCGTGCAGAATAGAGGGCTGTTGCTCCTTCTTGTGCTTCTGTATAACGTCCTTACACTCAGCCACCACGTTGACTCTGACCCTCTTGACCTTGGCTTTGTTCTTCACTGGTATGGGTGACTCCAGAGAGCTGTTGTCTGAGCCAGATCTGATTTTAGCTGGAGATGGACACTGACTGCTTGGGCATCCAGTATCATCTGAAATCAGCGGAGCACACATCAAGACTGCAAGCAAATGTTAATGCATAATGTTGTTCCTAATCCAACTATCCAGTGTTTAGATCTCAGGACTTAAATCCAGCAGTGTCTGTTTTTAGGACATATCCAGCATACCTGATGAGAAGCTGTTAGGACTGATGGTTCTGTTCTGTTTTCTGCTGACGTCACAGCCTTTGCTTTCATCCTCTGATGATGGAAACTCGGAAATTGGCGTTTCCTTAGGACGAAAAGGTTGAAGCGTGAGGCGGGGGATGCGGCTACGAGGGCAGTCCTTTCCAAATGACTTCTTCACCTCGAGGAAATGTTCAATTAATTACTGAAAATAGTGGAACAGTGACCAGTCTACTGACTTTGATGGCAATGATCATATACCTTGAGATTCACTAGATAGAAAATGTATGTAACAAAATCAAATACCTTGTATTCCTGGAATGGTCCCATCCTGATTCAACCAAAACACTCTTCAGGTCTAATCCTTTCAGGGGAAAAATATAAGATTAGGCTATTTACATTTTTCTATATGTATATCTGTTCTTTTGATTCTTTGTCAAATGAAAGTTCAAAATTATTGTATGTGTATTTTTAAATCTACTTCAGAATATTGCTTTTACTCAGACCCACATGAATCTCCCCACTGTACACTGCTACATTTGGAGACTTTAATTATTAACATATTCTGTCAAGATTTTTCACAGGGTGGCTCGACAAGCTACTGCAGTATGCGTCTTGGGGAAAAAAGTGAATATAATGTATGTATGTGAACATTTCACATTCTCATTTGCAAATTACAATTGTGATCAACAGGTTTGACCAGGATTTGTCTGCATGACCTTTATTGTGAAACCAGAATAGAGTAACATTTAGCTAGTTACACATCAAAGTATAACAATATTTTTATTCCAATTGTGTCAGGCAGGCCTATATAGCCAAGTAAACTCAAATGTCACAAGCTCAGGTCTGATGTTAGATCATTACTTTGAGATTTTATAGAAACTGAAAGACTGAACAATGTCTGGTAGTGCAAAAATTCATGATTGGTTAGATAATGGTTTTCTATGATTTATGAGTTCCCATCACCTGGAAACCACTTACTGCTGTTAAGGATAGCTCCACATGGACAGCTTAAGATCACCACTGGACTATATCTATGGCATTTGGCCGATGACTGAATGGTACCACATAGAAAAGATGTCTGTTGATGTTCTTCCTTGGATAGCCCTAGGACTGCAAGTGCTAGAGAACATTTTTTGCATTCATGTCTCCATCAGTGAACAGTTCATCATTTCAACACCATAGACTTAAGCTAAAACTATAATGAATAAAATGACTCTAATAATACATACCATTAAGTTGCTCATAAGCTCATAAGTTACTGTTTTCAAAGTTGCACATTTTGGCAATACAGTATAAAGTTAAAGAAGGGGGCATGGTTTATAATCACTCTATCTGGTGTCACCTAGAGGAGAATGAGTTCCCTCTTGAGGTTGGTTCCTCTCAGGTTTTGTTCCAAACGACATCTCTGGTAGTCTTTCTTGCCACCATTGCCCCTGGCTCATTAGGGTTCATTTATTTATTACATTTATAATGGTGGGCGGCATGGTGGCGCAGTGGATAGCGCTGTCGCCTCACAGCAAGAAGGACCCGGGTTCGATCCCCGGGTGGGGC
>JAOVVG010000047.1:15219297-15242221 GCA_028566375.1 Leptodoras nelsoni | reverse complement strand
GCGCTCAGAGTTGCCGGCTGGGCACCGGCTCCCCCGTGACCCCGTAAGTGGGAATAAGCGGTACAGAAAATGACTGAGTGACTGATGGTCTATCAGTCTGACCCAGCTCAGCCTCTCTGTTGGCTTCTTACAACTGTTCCTATCATGCTGGAATTTTCAGCTGGATCATTTTACTTTCACCACTATGGCCTGGGTTCGATCCCAGTCTGGGAGCTCAGTTTTGGCAGTGGTGGCCAAGTTGCCACTGCTGAGCAAGGGTCCTTAATTCTTCCTGCTCCAGGGATGGCTGACCCTGTGCTCTAAACCCAACATCCTAAAAAGCTGGGATATGTGAAGAAAAGAATTTACCTGTGCAGTAATGTATATTTTAGACAAATAAAGGCTTCAACTCATCATGTCAGGTTCTGTTTACATTTTCTTTGGCCCAGTAATGAGGTCAGACTTAATAAGCACAGAACTGTTCAGCTCTAACCCTTTTAGCAATTAGACAACTACAAACATAATGCATAGTTTTAACAAAGATTATGAAGCCAGTTTCTGGGAACAGGAAAGATTCCAACACTGACATACACTGATCAGCCATAGTATTACCACCACCTGCCTAATATTGTGTAGATACACCTTGTGCCCCCAAACTAGCTCTGACTCATCAAGACATGGACTCCAAAAGACCTCTGAAGGTGTGCTGTGGTATCTGGCACCAAGGCATTAACAGTAGATCCTTTAAGTCCTGTAAGTTGTGAGCTGGGGCCTCCATGGATCTGACTTGTTTCTCCAGCATCCCCCTGATGCTCAATCAGATTGAGATCTGAGGAATTTAGAGGCCAGGTCAACACACTGAAGCATCTGTCATGTTCCTCAAACCATTCCTGAACAATTTTTGTAGTGTGGTAGAGTGTATCTTCCTGCTGAAAGAAGCCACTGCCATTAGGGAATACTGTTGCCATTAAGAGGTGTACTTGTGCTGCAACAATATTTAGGTAGGTGTTGCATGTCAAAATAACATGAACGCCAGGACCCAAGGTTTCCCAGTAGAACACTGCCTAGACCATCACACTGCTTCCACTGACTTGCCGCCTTCTCATTGTGCCTCCTGGTGCCATCTCTTCCCCAGGTAAGCAACACACACATACACAGACATCCACATGATGTAAAAGAAAATGTGATTAATCAGACAAGGCCACCTTCTTCCATTGTTCCATGGTCCAGATCTGTTTGCCATGTGCCTATTGTGCCCTGGTGGTTTCAGTGACCTTGACCCTGGGCTGAATGAGATGGTTATGCAAGTCTGGATATGCTAGTTACTTGTTATGCTAGGTTTCTCACATTGCAAACTATTTACAGACTCTCTTTCTCTCTCTCACTCTCTCTTGTTCTCTCTCTCAAGTACTAACAGGAGAATCTGATTTTTGAGTGCTTCCGTATTCTGTGTATTTCTACATTAAAATTACTCACCTGTCATCCAAAAAGGAAGTCCTTGGTTCCATAAATTATTTCTTTTTTACATTTTGTTGTTTGTTATTCACTGACCCTTCTCTGTAGCCTCACCCTGTGTTTATCGTACCCTGTGCTTGTATCATTTTTTTCTACTTGCCGCTTTGGGTATTGGCTGTTTAAAGCTCATTCATCAGTGACCTAAACCCGACTTAGCAATGAATCTGAAGAGATAGGAAGGATTGGCTGTGTCTAATATTACGTATATACAGTAGAGTAGACCCAGATGATTTAAACTTCATTACAGTTATTTTTAGACCACATGAAACAGGATGTAGGTCATGTGCTCTGGATAAGAAACTCCTCAATATACTAGAACACTTGTTTAATAATAGACTTGTTTAATAGCAATTAAGCTGATGAACTGTCCTTTTTCTTTGCTGATGTTAATGATAGTGGATTACCATCATGAATCACTGACTGCTTATCATCATCATCATCTGTGATCACATGCTTCTGGCGTTGTCTTTTGTGTAGATGTAGAAGTTGTAGATTTTCTAGTAGTGTAATGATGCTGATTCATTGTGATTAACAGAAAGAGTTGAAAGCCAGCCTGCATGCAGTATCTTTCACCTAGAAAGATGTATGTCATGCACCTTTAAAGCTTTACTCAGAAGAAGATTACAGTTCATGTATATACCTTAAAGATACACTATATCAAGGTTTCCAGGTAATATTAAAGATACAAAATAAATAGGAATATAAAAGCCACAAAAAAGTAACCTTGATGGTACCACCCCAGCAACAAGGAAAGCTATGATTTCTGTGTCCAACTGTCCAACATGGATATATACTGTAGTGTTATCTTATCTAGTGTTGCTCTGTAGATAATTAGGACAATGCGACAATAAGGATTTTAATATGCATTTAATGTATTCAAGCCTATGTTTTTATATATGTATCAATGATTGTTGAACATTTTATCATCTAAATCAGGCTAAACTATTTTAATTGTCTATGTTACATTAGGCTTTCTGTTTCAAAACCTTTTGTAAGCCCGATAATAACTTGCTCGATGATGAGTACTCAATGTTCAGTATGTCTGTGTGCTGTGGCGCAGTAGGTAAAAACACTTGCCTTATGAGAGGCGTCTTCTTCTCAGCGAGCTTTCAAAGTGATGATGCGCAGCCTAGAACAGCAATGTGCGTATGTATGTATGTCTGTCTCTCTCTCGGTAGCTTTCTTTTATCCAACCTTCTGCTGTTCCTCACCAGCTTTCGCCTCACGAGATGATGACTTTCATTACAGATGGGCTCGCTACGCCAGTCTGACATAAACCCCACCATCTGAGTGTGTTATGCAACACGGCCAGTGTTAACCCTTACTTTACTGCTCCCTACCAGATTTTACGAATCGTTATCTACAACTGAAGATGCCTGAGACCAGGGATGGGTCCTACTGCTAGCAGACTGTCAGCATGTGCAGCACAATTACGTAAGACCATGTGCTTGCTTGCTTACTTCAAGGCGAATGACGTCATTGGACACGGTGGTCCAGTTTCTCCACGTCATCCTGATCGTCTTTACATTTTATGCCCTATTTCATCACGGAGCATGGCTTATTTCTAGAATCTCAGACATTTTCGTTTCTTAGATAGTTGTCCTAAGAAAAGCCTATCTATCAGCTGATTTGCGTAAGAATATGCGTAACACGTGAGACTCAAAGGGGTGCCTTTAGGCCTTTGGGGAAGTGGATAGTTTTCTGATGTTTGTTGAGGTGGAAAGGCAGGAGGTGGCCACAGTGAGGATGATTCCAGAATGATCAGAATGACTCAGTGCTGCTGCTTGTCGGCTCTCCATGGTGCTGAAGTGAGAGAGCTGAGAAAAAATTAGCGCCACGGATTTGAGCGCTGGGCTTCTGGTAGTTTTGGACGTGCTAAGCTGTCCTCTGAGCAACACAGTTGGTTTTGGTTACTTTTCGTCTTAATGTACTGACAAAAACGGATGACATAACATAGAACTATTATAGGTTTGACTGTTTTGGTAATCAAATGACCGTGGGAACATGTAAATCAAATAAAATGCTATTAGACGTTTGTAATGCATATTGTTGCATTAAAAAAACAACAACAAAACAATTCAGACCCATATTTTGGCGAGGCTTTATCCGTGGAAAAAAACATAAAGGTAAACACTACCCTCTGGTGGTAAAATAGCAAAGCCTGCCAAATAACACCTAATGTCCATTAGTTAATTACTATTTCCTGTCCCCATGTAAATGTAAACTATATTAGATTGTCTTGTATTAATAGATAAATAATAAAGTACAATTAATGTTAATGCTGTTATTACTTAATATTAATAAATGAATTTATAAATGAATTAATGAATTAATAAATGAATTTGTTAATAGAATGATATTAATACGGTCTTGGAGATCTTTCTACAGCGGTGTACAAGAGAACATGGTGAAAAAGGAAATGGGATGGAAGGGGGACTTCTCGCCAAATCTATCACACAGACATTTAAACTGTTTACACTACAGAGTAGAGGGATTCGTGTTTATAATAATAGGGCTAATATCATCATCAGCATCAGCATCATCATCAACATCAACCTTCAAACATCAAATGTATTATTATTATTATTATTACCACTCCTTTCACTTTATAGGTATACATACATGTTTAAACAAATGTCTTTGTTTTAGCTAAAATCCCCACATAGGACTGCTGAAGGCTTCTAACTTAGGTTGCTTGCTTAAATGTCTATGATATGATGATTATTGTTATTATAATAATAATAATAATAATAATAATAATAATAATATATAGTATTATTATTATTATTGTTATTATTATTAAAAAAATTTAATATTACTTTATTATTACCCCGGCTCTTTATAGCTTATTCACGAGGTGTTACTTCATGGTTAAACAATGGCTATAGCCAAAAGTAAAGTCGCCGCATAAAGAATATTGACTCAAGTTAACTTGCAAAAAGAAAATGAAAGCCTCTCAAAGTCAGTTTTGCAGAAGCTTTCAATTGGCTTTATTTTTATTTTTTATTATTATCCTGCCGGTAAATAACGGACAGGGGGCAGTGCAGCTCCAGAAAACGCTACACTGTGAACGACACAGCACGCTTTCCGACCTCAGTTCAGTTGCCCATTACTGATATAAACAGCGTGCAATCCATGTGAGACATTTTACTGATAGACTATTTATCATTTTATAGTCTACGTAAAAAGCTTGGAAATGACACAGACACCAATAGCATAGACTCTGTATATAGCAATAAAAGAGGGTATTAATTAGGCTATGATAAAAATCTTGCATCTTGCTTTAATTGATCTTTTTTTCATGCTTCTTTCAAATAAAAAAATGTGGTTTGCAGTTTACAGTAGCATTCGCACAATGAGTAATCTACAACTCTGTGTTTTGGGATTTGCATGAAACTTTACGCATGATAAAGTTCAGCTGTAGCCAGTGCAATATATCTGTGTGAATTTCTGTCGACATGTTAACCCTTGTCAGCTATGTTAGTCCGCTTGTAATGTCGGCCTAACGTCGCCCGGAGGCTTTGCGGCTCCCCCTCCCTCGTGCGCGCTTTCCCCCTGTCCCAGCGTTGAGATGGACAGAAGTGGGCAGAGACTTCAGTAATTGTGTGAGCGCGCGGCGGGTGGGCGTGTCCCAGCGGCTCTGTCGGTCTCGACGCTGGTGCGTGAACAGAGCGCAAAGTGAGCTCACGTCACTGCTGTTCCTTACACCGCCTGTGAGTAAAAGCGAACCCAAACGCCGGCTTCACTGTGGAGAAGGTTTCGGCGCACATTTGGGACACCGCCGCTATGGACGCCTCTCGAACACTAGCGCTATGCGTGCTCTTGGTTTTCCTGTGGACTTTACCGTGCACCCGGTCGGCCGCAATCGTGCCTTCCTCGGGGCCGAAAAGGAACAGGGGCACCAGGAGCCCACATGATGGGCAAAGGTCACCCAAATTTCTTAAAGAGGTGTTTGCGTCCTCCACCGGTCAGAGTGGACGGGATGATTTTAAGAACTCGGTTGTGCCACATGATTACATGCTCTCCATATACAGGACTTATTCTGCTGCTGAAAAGCTGGGGCTAAACTCGAGCTTTTTCCGCTCTTCCAAGTCTGCGAATACCATAACAAGTTTTGTAGACAGGGGAAAAGGTTTGTCTAATTATTTTCTGCATTCACATGAATTATTTTGGTGCGTTAAACAGTGTATGTTGTTATAGGAGAACTGAAGACACTTCTTCACACTTCCAGGTTTCAATTACAGAGTTTAGTCCTGGCGCGCGCATCATTTTGCTTAAAATTGGATGTCTTGGCAGTTGATCATTTTAAGTTTGAAGACAGGATTAACGTTTTGGTAGAAAAAGCCAAGAGGACCGGATGCTAAAACTGATGCAAAGCAACATGCCATCTTTATCTTAAAATAAAATCAGCATGTTTAAGAAACTTTCATTGCCTCTACAAAGACCTTTTTACCAATAGCATGATCTTCTTATTTGGGGACAATTTAGCTCTAATTGTAACTCCGCCTCGGACCTTGGGGCGTATATGCTACGATTAAATTGGCTTTACATTGACGCCAGTAAAGCCCTAATTGGGACACTTTCTTAATGAAGGCAATAAATCATTCCTCCCAAAATCCTCGCGTGTAAACAGTCAAAACGTCTTTTCATATCATTTCATATTACACCAGAGATTCACTGCCTGTCTAGAAAAAATCCAGTGTTGAATTTTCTGATGGACAAATGCCACCTCGATGGTCGTAATGTAACCTCAATTAACTTAAAAGAACATGTAGGAGTACAGTATGCTACTCTGGAGTTTTTGCAGTCTTTCAGATCATTTTGCAGTTTTTCAGGTTTTTTGATCCATTGGCCAGGAGTGCAAAGCTATAGACCAACTATTTTAGCTATTGTATGTCAGTTTAAGAATATGTTCAATTAATTTAAATTGCGTCAAAGGGCACTCTGAAGCAGTACGATACACACCTTGTTATTGCACTGATTATATTTTAGTAGTTATATTAGCAATATATTTGAGCAATGAGAGGTTAAATAAATGAACCGTTTTCGATATTCTACAAATTAATTGTTAGGCCTATTCACTCCCAGTGGCCTATTAGCATCCCAGTGATGTTATTTGAAAAAAAAAAGCAAAAAAAAAAGCCTCATATTCTTGTGTGGATTTGAATTGATGTGACCCAAACCCTCTCTGGAGAGTTTTGAGTGTAATCTGATTGAGTGTTGAGGTAACCATCACTGTCTCTGCACTGCAGTAATGAACCAGCTCAGTCAAAGGCACACAAACAGAATACAACAGGGTGAACTTGTGTAGAAGTTTCACGTCAGTTAAAGCTCTTTTTTGTACAGTTTTTATCTACCTGCATGTTGGTTATGTTGGACCAAGAGTTTTTCAGAGCATGGTGATGTGACACAAGATAGACGCAAAAAATGCATATTGTGACAAGATATTTGTTGCATATAAATACTCGTGGACTTCGACTTTACGGGAAAGTAAAAAAATAATAAAACTTTTAATATCTTATGAATAGAATAACTGATGCAAATTGACATAAGCATAGAATTAAGCGTCTTGTGCACAGTATTCAGTACTGCACCTTATTCAGTACTGGTTATCAAATATCGTTTTTACACAAGTGAACATTTAATTATGATTATTAAACATTAATAACAACAACTATTAAAAAAAACCAAAACAATACAAAGCCTGATACTTCCCAACGAAGTTCATGTCGGTAGTTGAAAAATTGGACAAAAACAAGCGGATAAAATGTATGAAAATTACTTTTGGCACTTGAAGTAACTCATTAAAACGCAGATGGTCTCTCGCTCCCTCTCTCTCTCTCGTTCTTTCTTTCTTTCTCTCTCTCTCTCCCCTCAAATTATATCTAGACAAAAATGCGCAGGGTTGGAAATGGGACAGGATAAGAATTGCTTGTCTGATGCTCGGTATCAGTTCTTCTAAAAATCTTCTAAAAAGCACTTTAGGCTGCGCTTGTTCCTAGTCGTATGTTCCTGTGCAACTCTGCAAATGGGACTGCAATAACTTTTATAGTCAGAATAATCAGGCAACGCATTTTTGCACCGAAAATGTTATCGTTGGCAGAGAGCATGAAATATAAGCATTGAAGCCTTTTAGAGGGGGGTGAAGAACTGTTAATTATTTGTTGACTTTGTATTCGATTTATTTCAGCTCCTAAAAGTTAATGCAAGCCATACGCGCATAGCAACAGAGAAAAACACATCGTTTTCTTCTGCTTTAATGATGCAACTTATGCAGAAAGACACACACACACACACACACACAGAGGAGCTGTTCTCTTTATTTTAACAGGAAAATGACCGGACATTGAACAAAAGGAGGCGTTTCTTTTGTTTAGATTAAGAATAAACTTTAACTTGGACAAGAGTGGTCTTTTATCACTTAACTTTAAAAATATTGTTATAGTGTATTGTAAATAAAGGCAACATGTAGGCTAAGGGATATAGTCTTACTGATTTTTACACGTTGTTAGCATCTTCAAGGTTAGTCTGAACCGATATTTCATTTGTCAAAACGATCAGATAAATTTCATGCCATTGCTGGTTGTGGTAATGTAGGCTACGACTAGGCCTCCGACTTCCCTCCGGGGAGAACACGCATGGAGTGTGTATTGCTCGGCTACACTGCCGACTCTCACAGGGCCATTTTTCCTGCTGCCTTGCGCAGTCTCCATCAGCGCATTAACAAAGTGTCTTCAGTTAAAGCCTAACAGGTCATTTTGTTTTTATTTCTTACTTAAACCGCACACGTGTAGCTTTTTCCCCACAAGTGGTCTAGCAGGTAGGCTTACAGTTCCCTTTAAAGCAGAAAAATGAGCACGGAGTAATTTAGCAGTAAATATTTGTTCGACAAACTTTTTGTTTATTGGGAAAGGGGTATAAACGTTTTTAATTTGCACCTCTAATAATCAGATATACCCCAGTTGTCCAGTTGTCAGTAGTTCTAATGTGATACACTTTGGTGATTGTAGCTTTACAAATGAACAAGAGGCACTGCTAAATAAATAACGAAGAGATCTATATAATAATAATAATAATAATAATAATAATAATAATTGTTCCGTCTTTTTACGAAAATATTCGTTCTTTTTGTGAAACTGACTGTCATTTCCTTCTGCTTTTGTTTTGCAGATGAGCTCTCGCATTCCCCTTTGCGCAGACAGAAATATGTGTTTGATGTCTCCACTCTGTCGGACAAAGAGGAGCTGGTGGGAGCGGAACTGAGAATCCTCCGTAAACGCCCAGAGGACGCGCTGTCTTCTCCGTCGGGTCTCTACAACATTGAGCTGGTGTCCTGCGGTTCAGCCAGGTCCCTGGACTCCAGCAGCTCCGTGGGTCTGCGCGACGCCCGAAACCCGGGCTGGGAGGTTTTGGACGTGTGGGATATGTTTAAAAGCAAACTCTCCACGGCTCACGGGAGTCACCTGTGTATGGAGCTCAAAGCCAGCGTGGGTCAGTCCGATGCAGAAATGGACTTGAGGGCACTAGGCTTTGAGAGGCGCGGTCGCGCGCAGCGAGAGAAGGCCATCCTGGTGGTGTATGCCCGCTCCCGAAAGAGGGAGAACCTTTTCAACGAAATGCGGGAGAAAATCAAGTCGGCTCGAGGCTCTCGAGGCTCCGAGCAGGACACGGGGCTGCACTTTAAAGCGCGTCGGAGACGGAGAACTGCTCTGAGCAACAGGCACGGCAAGAGACACGGCAAAAAGTCGAAGTCGAGGTGTAGCCGCAAGGCGCTACACGTGAACTTCAAGGAGCTCGGCTGGGACGACTGGATAATCGCGCCCCTTGACTATGAAGCGTACCACTGTGAGGGCATGTGCGATTTCCCACTCAGGTCGCACCTGGAGCCCACAAACCACGCCATCATCCAAACTCTCATGAACTCCATGGACCCCAACAGCACGCCGCCTAGTTGCTGCGTGCCCACTAAACTAAGCCCCATCAGTATACTGTACATAGACTCCGGCAATAACGTCGTTTACAAACAGTACGAGGACATGGTTGTGGAGCAGTGCGGCTGCAGGTAGCAATGCACGACGGGAATTTACGCTTAACACACTTGAATTAGAGGCAACCCGAACTCGTATCCGTGTCCAGAATAAAGTTAAAGCTCCTGCAAAGTGAAAAGGCCACATAGGGACCCATGGTCATTTCTTGCCATAACCTGCAGTCTGATCATGCTTCTGTTCTTATACGTGAACTCTCATCACTATGGCATCGAACACTTTTATACAAGGAACCTATTTTTGTAATAATGGGACAGAACCCCCATTTTCATTAGATCAGCGTATTATAGCTTACACAGTACCTAAGCAGTTTCCCATTAGCCACATATAGAAATGCGTAAAAAAAGAGCTTAAAGTAGGATTTTCTTGTCTCTCCTGCAAGTAGCCTAAGGTAACAAAAGGCAGGTTTAGTGCATAACCGTCTGGACAGGATTCACTGGGGATTTTGTTACACCATTATCTATGCGGACTGAAAGGAATGGGGTGTTGGGCACCTGTTCAAACGCAGCCAGTAAAGTGATGTGTCTGAGCTCACTGTGTTTCACTAAGGTCCGGTGCGCGGTCACGTGTTGCCTTTACCCGCGTCCTGCTTTAGAGCACGGTCTGGGCATGCTTTATTATCACACAGATTTTACATTATTATCACCCGCTGCGTTCACTGTAATTTGCCTCCTCACCAAAAAATATCTGAAAAGCTATGTTCTTGTGAATTAAAGTGAGAGAGACAATGCATGAGCTTAAAGAAAAAAACTGTTCCATGCATGATGATAAAAAATACGTGGGTAAACTTTATTTCGAAGTGCCTGGACATTTTACTGCATGGGGTAACGGTGCCTGCTAAAAAAAGTCCTCAAAACAAGCTGGACCAGCAAAAAGACTTCTCTAAAGGAGAGAAGAAAAGAAAGGATGTCAGCGCTCGCGTGTTCCCGAAATGCACTTCACAGTAGCGGACTGTCCGGAGCCTTTTCCCCGCGCGTGACCCACTGATGAGGGAAAAGAGACTCGAGCGAGATTTTTTTTATTTAAATGCACATTAGCTTCGAATGCACTGTTCTTCCTTATTTGAGCTGTAAATATGTGTACAGTTAAAAACTTAAAAGGCGCAAGGAGTGGAGAAATGACCAGCCACGCTTCTTTGTAAATGTACATTTTTAAATGCACTCAAATCGCTATAATTTCTATTCTATAATTATTTTTTATTATTTGTGATGTACAGAGTTTCATGATAATCTCGTATTTCTTACAGTGATACAAATTAATAATTTAAACAAAAATGTATTCAGTACTCGCTGAGGGTGGAAATACCAATATCGATGTCTACCTCATTATGGCATAGAGTTGAAGTTTTGAGGTGCATTCAACTAGAGTGTAAAGGTTTTTCTTTTTCAATTCTATATACAATATATCAATGGATAATAATCCACACTATTACTGTACTAATAAAACGGAAAATGAGTTATCTGTGTGTCCCTAGTGGCTCATGAAAACCTGAGGTGGAAAGAAAATCACCTCTTATTTGACTTTTAATTATTTTGGTGATTAGTAACAATCTGTGTAGAACACCCTGTATTGCATACATTGTCCCGGTTAAATTAGTACATTTTTCATAAAAAACCTAATCATATTGTCTATTATTTTATACAGAATTTTGTGACATCATACCTGATATACAGTGATGCCATTTGTTTTCACTTAGATTTTTTTTTAGGTTATTTTAATCGATTAAAAACTAGCCACGTGTTTTAATGGTTATGTAATCTTTATCAAACATTGCATTATTGAATTGTCAATACAATTTCCATAAAGATCAGACAAATACGTCTTAAAAAAAGCAACAAAAAACCATCCTGCACCTTGTGCAGTGTGACCTCACCGCATATGGCCTTGTGAGAGAAATCCAGCAGCTGTCAGCGCTATGAGGCAGCATGTACGATCAACAGGCTGTTTCTCAATGAATTAACCATCCACAGGTCAAGTTTTCTTAACACTGTAATGTTTTCCAATCTTCAGATGAAAAGATTTAAAAGCAGGGATTGCTTCCATATAGGTGGCTGGCCTTGGCCTGGAAGCAATTAGAAAATTGCTTTGAAATGGCATATGTTGTCCACACACCAGTACAGTATCATGTCACCCTACACATGTTTGGTCAGTGAAGAAAAAAAAAAGATGCTAAACGCAGCCTTTAAACTGCCTTAAAAAATGACAGTTGAAGCCGAAATTCCCTCACAATAATGTTGATGATAGCATCATGTGCGTTAAATAAATGGTATCTGCCCAAGACTTTTCACCCATAAATCCATACATGTCAGAGTAAATAGCTAATTAGTGCTATCAGTTCACAAATGTGTTATATAACTTTAAATTATATTATACATATAAAATAACTTAAAAATAAAAAATCTTACTCAGGTCATTGCCGGTTTTTGGTGTCCTCTCGACTCTTTATCAGACAAGCAGAGAAGCATTGTTCATTTAAAGTTGCATATGTACTCCAACAAAACTTGTGTTTACATTTCGATTTCCAAAATAGAAAAAAAGCATGACTGTAGCACTAGCATTTCATTGTCTTTACTCCAGATTTGATTAAGATATAATGAATAGTGTCTGTGTTTGCTGAAGCATGCACCGAGAGAGGAATGCTGGATATCTCAAGAGTGTTTAGGAAAATGGACAGCAGAGTTTATCATTTTCAGCTTCTCAGTGCATTCTGGTGTTCTGTGCATTTATGAGGAGATGGCACATCCCTAGTCTGCCTCTGGCTGGGAATGCATCTTAAGACATTGCTGTTTATTTAAATGTTGTGTCTTGAAAAGTTACAACCAGATGCCTGGCAGAGGGACAGATCATTTTCAGTTCAGATTCAAAGAATATCTTTGACATAACCCATCTGTGTGGTGGGCTATCAGGGTAGATGGCAGTTTGAACTCTGTGGAGCTGATGCTTCAGTCCTAAGTAAAACAATAAGCACTCACAGTCAGGCTCAGAGGACAGAATCTCTGAAGTATTCAACAAATTTTAGCACATATGTACACACAGTTTATTCTTACACAAACCTTCTGTTTCAACACTGACAGTAGTGTTCAGGGAAATGCACTTGGCATCTGCTCATTAGAGTAAAACACAGGATGGAGCAGTGCAAGGATAACAAAAGGCAAAAGGGTTATTCCTCTAATGGGGCATCTGCTGGCCTTCTCCTTTCTCCACAGAAGCAAGCAGGAGGCTTCTGGCCCTTGCCCCAACCCAGCCTAGGCTTTATTGAGAGGATAAATCTGCTGGGCTTTAGCTTACCTGTTAATCATATTACTCCATGCACTCTGGAGGCCTTTCAGAAAGCACAGACAGTTTCTTTTACCTCGTTATCATTATCATGGGGCTTTAAATCTGACTGAAACGTGATGGGAAAATTCCGACATTTTTGCTGACGTCAGAGAAAAGGAAAATACTTTTTAGGGATTGTTGTGATAAAGACTAAGAGCCTGTTTAAACTGTGAATGCTTTGGCTCTGCCTCGCACCTGTCCAGTGAGATACTTTGTTTATCTGGACATCTTCTTAAGGGTTGGTCAAATTTGTTCTCTGGAAGCAGCGCTCAGTTTAGCACTTAAGGACAATGGCTTGAGATTCGTTACTGTTGTTAAGTGGTGTCTTGTCTGAGGGTAAGTTAAAGTGTGCACTAAGAGCAGGGTAAATTTGCACAGTGGCTCGGACAATGGTGCTGTTTAGGGACAGGGCAGGGACGTGACCTCTCCATCTGGTCCTACAACTGAACAGTCACTTTCAATGCACCTTCACCATCCCTCAGCATTTTCTTCCACCCCGAGAGTATGACGGGGACGTTCAGGACTGCTGTATTTCAAAAACGAGCTGGTGCAAGAAGGAACAATGGTACATTTGGAGTTGTCTTGTAAAATGATCTACTGAGAAAAACAAACATGGAGCTGGAGCTCGGAGCTAGTGAGAAACAGACCCTCCAAGAGTGTAGGAGTAGGGCTGGCTGAGATCCTGATCGCAGGTGTTGATTGGTGGCTTGTCTTGACAGACACCTATAGAGCTCTGTAAGGCAGAGCTTTCACTTAAAAATGGTGCCTGGGGTGTCTCAAAAGGTCACAGCCCCACAGACTTGCACCATCCATTAGTTATGAAGCACTACAGCTTACCTGTCTTGCTTTTCAGCTGAGCGCAACACGATTAACCTCAATTATGCTTGATTACAAGGTGTGGAGAATGCACGGCTGAGGCTACAACCTCCAAAAAAAAAAAAGATCAGACATTAATTATGCACTCTCAGATCAGATGAACTGGGCTGGCGTTAAGTTAGCAGCTGCTCCCAGGACACAGGGGTCATGTTTGTGCTGAGGTGACGCTGTTTTTACGAAGAGTTGTGTCAGGTTTTCCAGTGTGTGACTCTCTATGTTTGCAGTTTTACAACTCTGCAGTAATGTGGTGCTGGGTAGCAATGGTACACATACAGGGAGATGTACAAAAGAGGGGCATGTGGGCTTTGGCACAGACCCAGCCCTCCTCACCGTAATTACCCTATTACGCCTTAGTGGCGGATGGAGCTGTTACAGATGTTTTATGACGGGGGCTGGGGGGTGGCTTTTCATTTTGTCTCCCTGATGAGGGACAGATTTATGGTGTAACTCAATGATTCCATTCAAGAGAGCATTTCCACACACATTCACGCCCTTCCCCCACAGTGAAACACACATACAAACAACAAACAGATGAGTTTAACCGGATGTGTTTTTGTAGGCTTCTGTCTGGAAGTCAGTCATATTGCATATATTTATGGGAAAAGTAGTGACTAATACGCTGCTCATCATTAAAACTGGGTTTGCTGAAACATATCAATATCTGTGAAGAACAGATGTTTCAGCGTCTGACTGGATCAATTAATGCTAACTACGGTAGACGATGCCCTGTGCTAGCAAACATGGTGCTAAGTACTGTACCAGTCATGCTTCTATCTCATTTTAATTGGTGATGTCTTTGGCATAATATTAGTGTCTGTACTGTTCTTATCTTATTATTTTTTTAAGTATTTAAGTTCAATGCATTTTCAAATAGTCTTCAGAACGGTCATTTTGGGCCGAATGAATATCTTGTCTTTATTCCATGTTTAAATTTCCTTAATATGTACGTTTTTACATAATTACGTAATAAAGATAATAACCTGGATGTTGTGAGACGAGGAAAAGCTTGAAATGAAACGTGTACTGGAAGTTTCAATGTACAGTCTATTAGACAGCCATCACAGTGTCCACCATTTTTATCACTGCTCTTTTAATGGTTATATTATCTATCTATCTATCTATCTATCTATCTATCTATCTATCTATCTATCTATCTATCTATCCATTTATTTATTTATTTATCCTGCTTTTGATGATTAAAATAAGTCTTGCCTGAACTTATGTTTAGTTCATACTGTGGGTTGCTCCTCGGCTAATTTGCATACCGAGTGTGCTCGTGTACGCTAAGACAGTCCCTTTGCTTGATAACAGATAACCGTTCTTTCAGTTCTTTAAAAGCTAATCATTGTGAGTTGTCAGGTATGAGTCATTTAACCAGCAAGGTCAGAGGAGGAACAGTTGACATTAATCATTTACCACACGTACACAATGGGGCCTGGCGAGACTAGATAGCTCTGTTCGACCAGGGCTTTGTGACCTGAACACATGCTCCTTGTGTTTCCAATAAAAACGAGGCAGACAGTCCTGATATTCTCCTCAAAGCGGTCGAAATGTGTTTTAGTTGATTTGTGCATAGTTAAAGTAATTCAAGCTGAAGCAGTGCTCTGGAATTATTGTGTACATTACTGCTTTGTTGCCATTCATCCTGAATCCTTTATTTAATCCTTTAAATGATACACCGTGGCAAGCTTAATCAGTTTATCCTTCGGGTCTTCGGTTGTGTCGCGTTCTTCTATTTGTTTGGGCAGAGTATTTTAGTACTTTATCTGATCTTTGCTTTTGTCTTGTTTTCCTGTCTCTCACATCATGTTAAGCACCAGTCACTGAGCTCCTTTGGTACAATATTTCTGTTTGCAAAAGTATGACCTCTTTCTGAACTGCTGTTAAGTGAAAGGCACTTTCAGCTATGGAATCAAATGGCAGTAACCATATGCCTTTCAAGTGATACAAAGGTGGCGAGCAAGCTGTGTGTGTGCGTGCGTGTGTTGGGGGGTGGGGGGGTGGGGGGTAAGAGGTGTTCATTATGAAAAGGAAAGTGCCATATCTCTTTGTGTGTGTGTGTGTGTGTGGTGATGGCTGGACATGCTGGGGAACAGAGTGATGTGTGCTCCGCTGCTCCTTTGGTGCTTTTACATGGATGAATGCAGTTAGCAAACAGCATTCCTCTCTTTGTGCAAAGGTTTGTGGGTAAGTGTCCATGTCTGTTAGGGGGTGTGTTCGTAGGTAAATGTGTGTGTATCTATCCTACGGTTTAGCTCTAACGTACCCCTCTTGACCCTTAGGTTCATTAAAGCAAAGAGGAAGATTCACATTCTCCTCGATCCTGCGGCTCACCGAACATCAGTTCCCAGGTCACCGGCAAGAACGATGTCTGGAAATGTATCTGAGAAAGACAGCAGGGATACCACACAGAAATAAATGTAACATTTTACAGATTGTCTTGCATACATTTTCTGTCACTGGCCAAAGACAAAAGAATGTATATGGCGATATGCCATGCAGTAGAATAAGTGAGTAAAGTCTATGGCCATAAATGAGACTGTTGTTGTGTATAAACATAGTCACTTCCTTTGAGAGAACACACACATGAATGTACTCACACACATTTTATTGATCATAATCTGCAACATGACCTAAGAGGAGGTTGTAGGGAGGGGGGTGAGGAAGGGGAAGGATGTTTAGTACAGAAGCAACATTAATTCATTCCTTCAGCTCCTCTTTGAAGAGCACAGGCAACTATGACAGGCTAAATGTTTCCAGAACTGTCACATTTCCACCCAATCCTAAAGGGCTCTCATGAGCACTCTTCCTTTCATGTTTGATTCTATTTACAAGATTGCATGATAAACAGACGAGGACAGGCTGGGGTCTGTGGACAACAGGATACAGGGCAGCAGAAGGAGGATAGGCAATGTACTCCATGCCCAGCCTGCCTTTGCAAATTAGCTCTTTGTCTACTTCAGAAAAGAAGACTGAAATGCAAGTTCAAGAGATATCACACAGCATATCCTGAGTGTGGCAGGATGGCAAGGATATGATTCATTTATACCTCCATCCATCTCTTTAAATACAGGCCGGACTGAGCAAGAAATCATAAAACGTACGAAACGTGTAGGGCAAAAGCCGCTTGATTCACTTGGGAAGGACGTAGAAACATCTTTCATCTCTGTCTTTTATGAACAGTTAAAGTTATAAGCAATCATTTAAGTTCTTTTGTTTATCTAGTGTGAGAGCTGAATGGCAGACATAAAATGAAAGAATGGGATAATTCATAACAAAAAAACCTGAAGACATAAGCAAGATTGTACACGTGCCCAGGCGGTTTAGTGAGTAACAAAAAAGGACAAGTTCAAAGTGAAGAGTTAAATTTGCATAAGCAATAAATACAAGGAAGTACCAAAGTAACATGAAGCCCAATCAACAAAAAGTGTCAGAAAAGAATTCCAAGGACTTGTTATGCTAGATAATGTCAGAATAGACATCCCCTGTCATAAAAACATATAATGGTAAAGGTAAAGCAGTAACATGATATAAAGCAGGGAATAAAGAATTAGCAATTATGTTGGTTAATAACATGAATGAAGATATATTTCAATAGCTACACATGTTTGATGCTTACCTATACATAATAATTACTATTAAATCAATGTGTTTTGATACTCATGGCTACATGCTAATTCATTCTACATATCTTGTAGTTAACAATACAGCCTTAAAACACCTCTCTCTTTTTCTGTCCCCCACACAGATTTGTGGAGTATATTCTGTCCTTAGACAACATCAGAAGCTAATAAAAGGCTCCTGGGGGAACCAGAACATTTCAGTTCAACTCCTCAAATAAGGTAGTAAAAATGAAAGCAAACTGGGCTTAACAAAGAAGGAAAAAGCACAAAATAAAATCATTAAAATACCAGAACAAGAACAAGCAGTGAAACATCTTTTCATTATTCTTAATAATGAAATGAAAGCCATTTATAAAAGCCCTAAAGGAGCTTGTATGTAATGGTTAATGTTTCATAACACGGGGCTATTTAAATGACTATGAGAGAGAACTAGAGCGTTCTAGAGAACTGTTGTTATGTCACTTAACTGTCTACACCCTAGACTCCTGGGCCTGCATGGGAGTGGGCTGTAAATCTGTGCTCTAGTCTATGAAACATGACATATTAAAGATAGGAAGAAATCTGAGCACATGCAAATCAAACATAGAGGTGATCAGGTGACAAGATGGAGACTGGGCTTTCCTAGACTTGCTAAAAGCTTGAGAACTTCGACTACTACAAAAGTTCCGATCTAATGGCTTCTGGGATTCAAGGGCATTTGTTTCTTGCTGTGTGGGATAGAGCAGGTCTGGGAGGAGGGATTTTCTATATGGAGAGAGAGAGAGGGGGAGAGAGAAAGAGAGAGAGAGAGAGGCTGATCATAATGAGGGTGGAAAGGATGGATGTTGTAGTGGTTGAACTTTTCTTGCTCTGACTCAGTGAAGTGAGTTGGCGAGAGTTCCCACAGGCCCTGGGATTATGGCGCAGGCTGCAGGGCTCCTGGTGGGTTTGGTATGAGGAGGGGGCATTCCAGAGTTCCAACCAGGCTGATCGGGGATGGCTACTCCTCCTCATCTTGCTCCAAGGCAATGCACCGGGCCTTACCAGCAGGATGCCCCCTGACAGGCATATCTCATTAACAGGGTGGCGGTGGGAAGGGTGGGAGGGATAGTGAAGGACAGAGTGTGAGAAAAAGAAACAAAAAGGAATTTTTAGAAAGTCATGTATGCTGTACAATGGTCCTGATTATAATTATAGAAGACTATGATTTCCATTCATAATATAATATAACATGATATGACAGACTACATCAATGTTATATAGTCCAATAAATGAATGTTCAGTCTAGATGGTGATAAGTGTTCTATTTTCTTTTTTTGGTGAAAATGCTAAAGGATATCAGATAGACAGGTGAAAAGTGAATTCCCTCTGGCTCCATCAACAGGCTGTTGGTGTGTATGACGTGCCAAAATGCCAGCCATCTCCACGCTACTCCAAAAACCCAAAGATTTTTTTGAGTACTTCTTTTCTAAACCATAAAGAATTATGCTAATTCCTTCAAGTGAACCTACTTTAATCAGTTTAAATATATAAAAAAAACTATATATAAACTCATTCCTTGAGTACATTTGAAGGTAGAACTTGGATAATTATGGATAATTCCACTTTTAACTGAATACCATTTTGACACACTACCTATACTTTCTCTTACCATTATTTTTCATGACTTTTACATCTCTCTTTATAGTACTGATCAGATATTCTGCTTACTTATATTATTCACTCCCTAACTAAAAAATAAACCTCAGTAGTGTGGTTTGATGCTCCAACTTCTACATAATTACCATTGTTCTTTACAGAAAACTATTTTTTAGCACTATACTTACCAGGTATAAAAAGTGTGCTTTTATGAAGTCCTCTGTGTGTACAAAAACCTTAGGAGAATGTAGGGCTTACTATTAAACCTCTGAAAAATAACAATCATAAAACGGACAAACAAAGCCTTTTAAAAGCCTTGGGTCATGCCAATAAAAGTGTGGATTTAGAGACATGTCGATTTTATGAGCGTGCAGTCACAGCAGCAACACTATCCTCTTACTGTGCCCTGGCCACTTAAAATGGCTCGAGTGTTTATGCCTTGCAGCCGGTGACATGCCTGTACTGTTGGTCATAACAATGCAACATGTTTACAGTGTCTGCACACTGAATTATGTGTGTAATATGTAGAACTGTTTTGCAGCAGATTTTAATGTGTGGACAAATGAATCTATACAGGTTAGTTTATAAAATCAGTAAAACTGGCACCTTTTTTGTGCAGAACCATTGGATGTGGTATATAGTAAATAATAAGATGGTGCAATTTGGTTTCATGCCTTCATGTTGCAGAACATGGGGTTTCCCTCTCCAGTGCAGGAGGAGTATTTCACCAGAACCTAAAAGCTCTGAGACCTGCGTAAAGGGCTGCGTGCCAATTATAACAACATAAATAAACAGGAGAACCTTAAAAAGCCTGGCCCACTCAGCTGTGAACTGGTGAAGTGGACTGGACCAGTGCATATCTGTCCTTATCTTGTAATGACACTGTTCTCAGACTGTGATGGTGCTTTGCTTTGCTTTTTCAGTTAAAAAAAGGTGAAGTTTGTAACTAGAGTGGTGTATACATCATTTTACCGTTACCCACACCCAAACCCACTCAACCCTAGCTCACACACGACCTTGCAGGCCTATAGATTCCTGAGTGTTACCATTTCATGTATTGCTGGAGTAAACAGTACAGTGAGCTTAACCATGAGTTAAGTAAGCAAAAAATTTTGGTTCTTTCAGTTTTTAAAGCAAACATAATTTGTGTAAAAAGTAAAGCAGTCATGTTTTCATATTGTAACAAGCCGTATAGGCTACAATTACTATTTTTGAGCACTGACTAAATGCAGGCATTTGTGTTTGCTTCCTTGGTCTTGACTCTCAAGCTGCAAAGATATTAGGAATTAGGAAACGTACCTGTGTAAGCACTGACCACATCATTAAATGTAGAGGCTTTACATACCCTATACATTTTTGTGTGCCTCTATTCTGTGTGTGTGTGTGCATATGACCTGCATTATGCCTCTCCCCATCAAAAAAAAAACCTACTTACAGTCCTTCATGTTCTTGCCCTGAGGCTGACGGCAGGGGTTCCATACTTAGTTTCCTGTAAAAAATACCTCCGTGCTCCACATCCTAATTAATCTGAAGGGCATGCCCAAGGTCCCTATAAAATCATACGAGACTATACCAATTTCCTGGTAGCTTGCGCACTACATGTGCTTCTTGTTCTTCAGCATAAGACTTTCCTTCCCTGGAACTCCACTCCAAGATTTACATCTCCTCTGTTTTTTTTTTTTTCCTAAACCATTTTCTCGCAGAGAGATTTAGGTATTATAACATGATCCTAAAAAGATATACTTTACCTTTGCTCTAAAACCTAACATGAAGGTTACACGAAGAGGACCCACTGGAATTTGTTCAGAAAACATCAGAAACATCTGGCTGCTTCGGCTTCAGAACACTGTACAATTAAATCATGGGATAACACACATAGGCAACGTGGGTAATTGTGGAACTGTGAGGCTCTTTGAGAGATGCAAACAGACATAGAATAGAGACATAAAAGAGACATAAAAATGATGATACTAATCATATCCGTGTGGGTACCATATAGTGTATGCATCAAAACCATAGGTATTGGGTTAAAAAAAGTCTTCAGCGGCTTGAAGATTATCTCGCTGACAGCATGTTGTCACTTAGTGAAAGATTAAAGAGCCTGATGATGAGAGGGAATGATGGTGGAAGTGAATTCTTCCCCCTATCTAAAGCTTATGACGTAGTCCAGATTCAGCTCCCAGGAATGTGCGCATGTGTGCAAGAGTGTGTTGTTATATGTTTAAAGACCTAGTGTGCACCAGTTCTTTGCCTTTATCCCCTGTGACCCTAAGAGGACACCGCATACCCATTTTGGCTTGTTGAGTTAGCTCATTTGTTGGTTCACATCTCCTTCTCTGACCAAAACGGATCATTTTCAATAACCCTATTCCACAAGAATCCAGTTCACACTCACTGTTCTATACCGTTCACATAAGATGGGCTTCACATAGCAAGAATGTTTTCATTGGCCTCCAACCAAGGCGCAGGAAAAAGAGGGAACTCCGATTGGGCCACAGCACCCCAGACTGACCTCAAGGAAACAACTGTCATAGAGAAAAGGCCAAAACTTTTACTGTCTGATGGATGAGGCACCTGAAAGAGTATTGATAAGCAACTGCTTTGGCTGCAGCGGCAAAACAAAATCAGCAGAGAACAATGTGTGGTCAAAGAAAGGAAATTGGTATGTGTGGCCATAAACTCACTCGGTGGAACAAGCACAGTGTTCCCACACACCGGTTTAAGTTCAGCTGCCAACTCTGTGTCTGACAGTGAGGAAGGAGTGTGCGGAAATAACAGTCTAAAAGTAAAACTAGGCTGAGAATGTAATTTATTACCCATCAACAGATAATGGGGCAATGTCTGCTCAACCTATGTGTATCTAGTGAATTTAATGTTATGGATGGGTTCATTACTATTACTATTATTACTAATATTATTATTACCACCATCTAACCAATCACTCAATAAAAATATATTGTACCAATTCAAAGAACTGGCCAATTAATTTGACATAATAAAAGTGTTTCCGAACCATATTTTTTCATGCATAAACACATAATTAGGTTGGAGGACACGATAAATAAACCAAAATGCTTTATATTTAAGATTTTATTTATTTTCTAATTGTAACTAATGAAACAAGTGATATATCACATTACTGCAAATACACAATAGTCGTGCTGTTTAGGTATTCAGTTCACAAAATACACACACACAACCACACACAGGCACACACCAATGAAATCTGGACAGCAATATTTAAAGTTAAGGTATTTGTCAAAGGTTAGATATTTCAGCGTCTTCTAATCAAGCCATATTCCCCGTTTCCTCCCAGCCATGCTCCATAATTTTAAGCCCTGTATTGTAACACAGCACGTCTTTGATCTAAATTTCTCATTAGCATTGCAAATACCTGTGGGTAGTTTTGGGTGCTCTCGCAGAAGGGGGTGACTGAGAACAGAAGAAATACTTGTATAACAGGCCAATACATATCAAGGCTATGTTTATTGGTTTTGAAGTGTATTCACCATTTGTTGGGAAACACTAAACCAGGGAAGGTTCCTGGCAAAGTGCTGGGGTGGTGCTCTTTTCTGGGTCAGTAAGAGCACTGAGGAAATCCACTCTGACATTAACAGGCTGCTATAGGAAGTGTTGTTGGATTAAATTAACATGGTCCTGGCGGGTGTAGGAGCGGGTGGGGGTTGGGGAACGGGCCGGGTTGTGTGGGTGCTGTCGTTTGCTGTGAGGGAACCTTGGCTGGGGTCTTCATGACACACTTTTCATGTGAAGTGGAGCCACTGACTGTAAGCACGGAGGAGGAGCAAGGTATGTATCAAAGGCGGAGACGTGTTCCTTTTCACGTTCATGGTGTTATTATATTATAGTATGGGGGCATGTCACTAAATGGCAATAGCAGAGCGTAGGGATGAATGGCTACCTGTTTTCATGTGTGTATGTCTGTTTGTGCAT
>JAOVVG010000047.1:15150153-15163606 GCA_028566375.1 Leptodoras nelsoni | reverse complement strand
CGATGGATTGGCGCCCTGTCTAGGGTTGTTCCTGCCTTGCGCCTTATGCTGCCGGCTAGACACCGGCTCTCCCGTGACCCTGAAAAGGAATAAGTGGTCAAGAAAATGAATGAATGAATGAATCCACAGATCTTTGTGACAAGATGCAATTTAAACTTACTCTCTACACCTCATAATTAAGAAATATCAAATACATGCTCTTTCATGGCATAAGCACTTTTAATCAGAGACTTTTATGTGCTAAAGACAAAGGAACATTGCTAATATTACATCACTGCTTATCACAAGCTGATGTGAAGGAACACAGTTATCCTCAGATTCCAGTAGTGTTTTACTCCAAACCAGGTCAACCTGACTCTGAACACAACTATAAGTTTAACCTGCTCCGTTATTCTGATTCAGCAAACCTAACCCAAACTCCAGCAAGCTTCATTTGAAAAGTAAACGCAGCATTCTCGCAGTAGGGGCTAGGATAATGCTGCCATAAAATATGGTTTATTGGCCATTTTAAAAGACCATACTTTATATAGACAGTAAATAATGGTGCCCTGCAAAGCAGAATTGAAAATGTTAGAAATGTTCTGTGCATCTGTTGACCAACTTCAAAGGCCCCGAAAGCCAGCTGAACATATTTAATAACTCATCTGAAATAAAATATTGTCGTTTGTCTATTTCTTTGTTTCTTTTTTTTTTGCTGGTCAAAAGTCAGATGCATCTGAAGCCAGACAGAATGGGTTATTATAATAATATAGAATATAATAACTAAGTCTAAGACTAAAGCAAAATCACAGGTACTGTATATCCTTTATTATATAATCTAACTGATAATAAAAGAGACTGTAAATGATTTCCACTAGCTATCCATAGATCTTTTCAGCATCTGTGTCTGTTCATTTTACTTTGTACCTTGTAAACTTAGTGATGTTTACAGTTAAGAAAGTTTTAGTATTTAGGAATGGAAATGTTGCATGTTTGTGACAGTTCACTTTGTGATGTAGAATGTGTAGATGTAGTTGAGGAGAGAGAGAGCAAGAGAGAGAGAGAGAGAGAGAGAGAGAGAGAGAGTATTTGTTTGTTTAAAACAAGAGGACTAACCTTGCGTGCACAATCTGCATTTAGACTGATCAGTAAAGGCTTTTGAAGTCATGCATCCTCTCTCATTCCTGTGCTTGTGGTGGGGCCAAGACTCCATGCAGAGGAAGAAGGAGGCGGATTGGCAGAGTGTGTTTGAGGTTTTGTGTGTACTCTCTGAAAGGACGGAAACAATGGCGAGCTATTACAACAATCAATGTTTCAGACTCCATAAATGATGTGTTTTGGTGTTCACCTGCAATCTACAGGGTGGCTGGTGAGAGAAAGGGTCACTAGATGGTAGCTCTGGCTTTAAACCAAGAACCTAATTGACCTCAGCAAATCCCATGCATGAATGTGTCACTCACTCACATGTGCACACAAGCAGCTTCAGACCACTGAGCCCTCACAAGGCAAAAAAGAAAGCAAGTGAACAAACAAAAAGTAAGAAGGAATGTGAGCAGATAGACATAGAAATGGAATAAAACTGAAATAAGACTGAAATAAGCATGAATATTTATGTAATTTACATGAGTGTTATAAAATACATAAAACATATTTTAAACTCTTTTGTATTTCAGGACCTTTTTAATGTTTGTTGCAAATGAGACACTGTGAGAAAAGTGATCAAGCCTTTACCGTACAAAAATACTCTAGGCAAAAGCCACATGAGCTCATGCTTCCCTGTATTATGTATAATTAACTGTTGCTCAGTTACATTAATAACATGTCAATGCCTGTGTGTTTTTATATCTTAGTCAGGACTAATTGTGATAAGAATATCTGAGAATGTTGGCCTTGTTGGGACATTTGGATTTTTGAAATACAAAAACTGTAGCTGATGTTGAGGTTACTGTTAGGTGTAACATTGCATTCATTTGCTGCATTAATGATTTTGTCAGTAGGAAGGTCCTCACAAGGATAGTAAAATGTGTGTGTGCTTATACTCTAATAAGTGGTATGATATTACATTTCACCAAAGTACTCTGATAATATACTCTCTGAACATAGACAAACCCTTTAGACCATTCAAGATGCTTTTTGACAATGGGACTGACCAGCACTAGACACTGCATAACCAATATATAATGTCTTATTTGTGTGTGTAGTCAGTAATATTCTCTTGGTTGTTGCATTTTATGTGTTGAGGGGAAAAAAGTTTATTGAATGTTTACTATCAACCATTTCACTATGCAAAATGCAGAAAATTCTACATGAGATTTTGACATTTTGAGATTATAAACAAACTGTTAAATGTTTCTAATTTCAAGATATATGGAGTAATAGCAATACAAATGCCATTGATATTTCACTGAGAAGGTAGTATGTGCTAAATTGTTGCTAAATTATGATGTGTTTTTGGCGTACAGATATTAGAAATGTTCATATTAGATCATATTCCAAAATGAGAGTGTTCTCTGTCTGTGCCTTAAAAAAAGGGAACATAAAAGGGATGGAGTGCGGGAAGGTAGATGTAGATGTATATGATAAGGTGTCTGAGAAGTCCAAATTGGGTTGTGGATCAGTCAAAGCACACAGAGCAGCCAGATGAAGCAGCTGGGCCATTAGTGCGTCCAGGCAGGAGTGCCCTTTCTTCAAGTCAGCCTAATGGGCCCGCCTGAACTTTCATGTGATAAATGTTGTTTATATTAGGGCTCAGCCCCTTACATTAGTGTCTTTCAAATGCCTGTTGGCCTGGTTGAAGTTCCGTGTTTCTAAATACTTCAGTGCCCTCCTATGTAGTAGATATTATGGTGGTGTTAGAGCAGGAGAGGGCTGAAAGGGGAAAACTAATAGAGCAGGAGTGTGTGTGGACTGCTGTAGTGTGCAGTGGAAAGTCTATGGTCACTGCAGTGACCTAAGGGCTTACCTGTGAGTGAACTGCTGAGAGTGAACACTGCCCCCTATAGGAATTATCTTGTTTATGCTTCAGAAGTAAATTCTTATAATGTATATTTGACAAAAACAGCTGCTCATCGCCAGATAGCAAAAGGGACAGCAGTAGATTGTATTATATAAATAATTTTTTAACATACTCATAATGTATAGGTTATATCTTATTATATTAATAATAAGAGATCATATTTTACCTTATATGAAATTTTGCTATTGGATCTATGTGAATTTCAGGACCAACCAGATTGGTTTTTTTTGGCCACTCATATGGTTTTTGCTATCTTTCTGATAGGACTATTTTGCTGGACCACATATTGAAAGTTCCCATGAACAGCTACCAAATGCAAATTCAACACTTGGAATCAACTCCAAACTTTTCACCTCTTTAATCTGTCAGGAAATAAAAAAGGAAACAGGACACACCAACAAAGAAACTGTTTATCAGTCAGTTAGATTAATTTGAGCCTGTGAAAAAGGAGGAGAAGTAAAAAAGGCAGACATTACTGAAAGTGTACACTTCCATCACATGTTGATTGCTTCATGTCAAATGCATTGTGGTGTTATAAAGATGCAAAATTATTAAAAGCACGTCACTGTCCAAATACTTATGGACCTGGCTGTTGATATGAAATTGCTTATTATTGCTGTTGCACTACATACATGCAAATGAAAAAAGCAAAACAAAACAACTGTTTTACTTGTAACAGTAGCCCGAAATTCTTTCTTGTATAAGGCACACCCCCAACTTAATTTAAGCTATAATTTTTCCAAAGTCCCAGTGAAGTATAGTCGTCTTAGGTGACAATAAATTCCCCAGCATGGTCTCCTTAAGAAACAGGCAGATGTCTTTTTTTCATTAGATTGTCTAATTCACCCTAGAGAAAGAGGTCTGAGTCAGAGCCAAATAAAGCCGAGGTGTTGAAAAGCCCGATGATGCAGTGCGGGTGTGGGACAGGAACAACACGTGCAGTGAGCGTAAAAAAGCCCATCGTGGTCAATCAGGCAGCAGCGGAAACCTCATCTAACTGGCTTGCAAGCATAGCACTGCACGCACAGCCCCAACATGGGGGATGTAACATACTGCCTGCTTTTTAGGAATGCTTTGATTCCCTCTAAAGGTGCTCCTCTGGCCAGGTGGAGCATATTTACACAAGGCTGTCTGAGAGACGAGTGCCTATTCTCTTTACGTGGAAAGACAGGGCCTAAGTTATTTTAATTACAACTGGAAACAATTAGGCACAGCTAAAGGAAACGTTGCAAATCAGATCATTTGGAAATAGCGCAAATGTTCCTACAAGCCAGGTGCAAAAGTCAAACTTGGTGATTGACATTTTTGGTCTGATGTGGAGAAGATCCCAGTGGATACATCTCATTTTTCTATATGCAGACCTTGATGAGAACTAGGTGGAAAGGAAAGACAAGGAAGGATTAATTAACAAGAGGAAGACTGGAATGCATGGCAAAGGGAGAGCATGGTTTAAAAGTCATTCTCCTAAGGGACAACATATCACAGTTTGAGAAAAACACTGAGACCTTTTGTTGTAGGTCTAAAACATGAACAGATTTACACAAATGCTGTAAGTTACTTTTTTCCCCATACCTGCTAATAGAGCTGACAATACTGTTTACTATCTTATGAACCCAAAGCAGTTAAAACAAGCACAAGGACCATAATTTAATGTTCAACATTCCTAAAAGAGAGAACACATACATACAAAGCTACAGACAAAAGACCAATAGCTGCGAGCTATTTACAGTTAACTAACAGAGACGGCCATAAAACACTCACTTTGTCCATGTTTATTCACTGTGAAATAACTTGGACACACATACCTGGATAAATGGGCTATTTAGGCCTGTTTAACTCTTAGGAGAGCAATGAAAGTATGTATATCAGACCTTTCTCACTCTTGCTTGTGTTAAAATTCACCAAGTCGAACCTTAATCAGTTCCACCTGCGAAACTTGAAAACGTCATGTGTCAGATAGTCTTTGGACAACCCTGCGTGAATGAAGCATGGCATAGCATTACTGTTACTGTGCTGGGTCACAGATGTTTTTTCATGTGACAAAGATTTTGCCACTTAAGCAGATTTAACATTTAATTCATCAGCTAATCTAGAAACAGACTGTGTATATACAGTTAGAAAGTTTTTAAAGGATTAGAAGTCCATTCAGCAGAGGATTTTGTGCAAGCTGAGTAAAGAAGCGATTAGCTTTCTAACCTTGCTTCTTTGATATGGTTTATGCCCATTTCAAATCCTCTGTTCACGAATGAGGTGCCTTGCGGAGTTCAGGCAGCGTAAGGTGGAGGTGGTAGCATTTTGAATCTGTACCGACTAATGATACTTGGCACCCAGTGGAAAATTGTTCCTTCATCAAGCAGTATTTAATATGATGTTTCACATAAGGTGACTAAAAGATGGCTGTTGATAGCCTACTGACGGTTGGCCTCGTCAATGGATGCTTAAGTTGTGTATGAGCCCATTTCTGAAGCATGAAATCTCATTGTAACCATCCAGCTCTCCCACCAAGTGAGGGAAGCTGACAGGTCAGACAGGTTGTTGGTCATGGGGTGGAGGGAATGAAGTGGTAGAGTCCAGCTCCCCACAGCTCCCAGTTGAAGTTCTGCTGGCTGCAGGGGGGCAGGCAGGCCAGATTGACTGAATGCTTGAGATCCTTAGCTGTGGTCCTCCGGGCACTTTTTGCATTCAGTAAGCCTGAGCTGTTAATTGTGTGACTAAACCAATTGTTCTCTTAATTGAATCCATTTAACCCCTTTCACCTATACCCCCTCAGGTGTGCCACTGGTGACAAATATAAGATCAGTCAAGAAGCTGATAGCATCATGAACAGACAGAAAATATCTGGATTACACTAAGACATGGTGTCGTCTTTTTGGACAGACCCTCATTACCCAATAATAAGAGTTAGAAATGAATTTACAGCTGCTTCCTCTAATGCTTGATATACAAGCTTGTGTAAATTCTTACTAAACACTGCTTGTGGAATTGACAAATCTTTTATTGCATAGATTTATGCTTGTAATTAGTATTTGAGAATTTGCTATAAGGAAGCTATAAGTGGAACCAGTGCTGCTATGATATTGGGATTTATCTAACATACGTCCCCCACAGAAGACTGTAACAAGCTTTTGGTTGCTCATAAAAAGTGAATATTTGAATATGAAACTGCATACAGGGAAATGACCCTGTGAAATAGCAGAGGTAAAGTTCACTCCTCATGATTTATTGCTGTTCAGGGTATAGCCAATATTTATATGGTATTACGCCAGCTATGGTCAGTTATAGGTGAACGCCAGTCAAGCTGACCTTAAACTTGGGGGTGGATAGAAAATGTGAAAATTTCCATTTGTGTTCTTTTTTCCCCCTCCTTGTTAAGTTCTGCTTTATGGTTGAGAAATGCTCAGTCAGTTTTTCTCAGTTTCCATCACTTAATGTCACAAATAGAGCGTGGAGACGGCCACTAATGGCTTTAAAGAGGTTGTTCCCCTTAAATTCTGAAACACCTACGAACGAGTTTTATTTGCAGAGCAGTATTTTAAAACGATTTCCTCATTTTGGTAAATTCACAAGACCTGAACGTGTTCAAGCACTGAAGGCTGCACTTGAGTGAGACTGTTCTAGAAAGTAACCCTCCTCCCCTGGAATACAAAAAGCAGTTCTGGCCAAGGTTTGTTTTCACCTGAAGCAGCCATTTGTCTTGGCATGTTCCCAACGTTAAACCACTGTGTATGTTTCTACGGTCTCAGAGGGCCTGTGTGCGCACCATAACCACTTAATGTGGTGGGAGAACTAAAGATCTCCATAACAATCTTGAAATTGTGAAACCACACTATTTCCTTGCACTAGCACTAACATGAGAAAAATATGTTTTCCTTAAGTAGGTGCCATCCAATACAGTCAAGTGAGAATTGCAAACCAAATCCCCAAATGAAATGGTAGTGTTTTTTGGAACTGGGCTTTTATGGATCCTTAAAAAAATGTGTAACAGTTTTAAAATATAACTGTGAATAATTTTGCATGACTAGATTCTGGAGTCTGATTTGATCTGATTATGCAGTCTCTTGCAATGTTAGAGCTTTCTGAGCTCATCTCCTCGTGGCTATAAGAAGGACCATTCAGGTAGTGCTCTAATTCCTGGGTCGACATCACTCAGCTGCACGGTGGCAAATCTGAAGCGTCTAACGCATTCCTCTCGCCTCGTTTAAGACAAGAGGGTGGAGTGGGATTAGAGACGCATGTTTTTGGTGAGTTGTTATACAACAAAAGAGAAAGGAATAAAGACCCATAGCCTTTTCAAGTTAGGAATCCAACCTGCTTTAGCAAGATTCCTAACATGGCCAGAGACTGGATTAAACTTTGGCCATAGACCTGAAGCCATTAGTGATAATTGTTTTGAAGGGTTTACAATACGCTATAAGTAAAAGGGCATTGCTGCTACATAATATGCGTGCATTAGCAGGAAATGTCGAGCATAGATCCCTTGTGACTGACTGGAAGTGATAGCAAGGTTCAAATGTTATCAATATGTTACACAAGAGCATGGACGGTATCAAAGTAAATACAAAACAGACCTATTAGCAAAACCATAACACGGTTTATACACACATAGATTGGTATGTTTATATGGTATATTTTCCAAATCAAGTGGACATAAGAATGTTATTATATAAATCTCCACAATGAAAACAGGAATAGTACACAAAGGGCCTCTTAGCATGATCCTGGTGACCTGGATTGGAATATGTATGTGCATACGGGAGTGTATACATGACCCAACAGCACATGTGTGCAGTAGGGTGGAGCTGGAGCCCTGAGCTGTGCGTGTGCATGTGCGTGTCTGTGTGTGTGTGTGTGTGTGTGTGTATGTACACTCTGCTGCTGAGCGTGACTAGATGAGGAGAGAGAGGCCCTTTTGAGGTGGATCCTAAGCTAAGGTCCCAGGGAGTCATTTCATCTCGTCCATGATACAGCATTCTATATGTGTGTGTCAGTGTGTATGCATTTGTGTGTGTATGTGTGTGTGTGTGCGCATGGTGCTGGGCTTATTCTCTGTTCTTCTCACCCCGCCTGTCTCGCCTCAGTCGTGCTGGAAGTGCAGAGGTTTTGACAGCTGTGCTTGGCTCACTCTGATGGTAGTCTGGAGGAAAAGGGTGTGTGCTGAGTTTGTGTGTGTGTGTGTGTGTACACTAGAGAATCAGGTGAACTCGTGTGCATATGTGCATATGGGTTTGTGTACAATGCAATACTAATGCAACCTATACCCTGGTATACTGTTGACCGTTAAACTGTCTCGAATAAATCAGATAAGTGAGCACTAGGTGAAGGTAAGGAGAGTGTAACAGTGTTGTGTGTAGGCACGGTCAGCATGGCTGAGGCTTTGGGAATAAAGCAGGAATGTCTTCTGGGTCGGGGTTAGCGAGGGGCCTAGCCCTGCAGGGTCATGGGGAGCACAGCCAGGCCGGCCACATGAGTCTCAGCTGATCCCTCTGCTAACCAGCCGAATGTGGCGGCCTGAGTCAGCCTGAGAACACACTGCACTTACCTGGCCTTCAGGACAAAGCTGTCTCAGGGGTAACATTCAAGGTGTTTTCACTTCTAACTTACCTTGTGGCAGCCAGATGTCAGAGTGGGAGTAGAGGAAGGAAAAGGCTAATGAAGCAGCTTGCGGCCAGGTCAGCGCAACTGATTTGAGTTGGACTAGCTCAGACTCCAGAACTGCTATTTCGTGTGTTGCATGTAATATATCATACTCTTTGCTGCTTTATTATTTTTGTTGGCTGATGATGCGATTCCTTCACAGCTGTGAAGTGAAGTGCATTAATTAGGCCTAGAGAGTTCACGTAAGAACAAGGTGAATCATTTTGCCTGTACTCGAGACACATACCTGTACAGATGACTTCCTGCTGTTTTACAGTAATGACGTCAAACGTGTGCCGCTATCAGACTCATCAAAGAGTGCTAATGATTTCGCGCAAAGTTGTAAAACACTAACACATCCACGAGCTAACCGTAAGGAGCTGATAGTGTCTGGGCCATGTTTCTGATGGGAAAGAGAGAAAGAACATTGCATCTTTTCCTGTGTTTCTTTTTTCCTGCTGTTTTCCAGGATGGTCATAATTTGAGGTGGTTACGCTCTCGTGGCAGAATGAGGAAGCAGTTCTCTTGTCTCCCCCTCTCGTTTGACTAAGACGCTCATAAAAACACAGGACATCCTGTGGACTTTTAATGACACAGCACACATTGTAATCAAATGAGTCAAATAAACACTCCTAGCCATGGCATCCTATAAATGCAGTGCAGGTGTTTATTTCCATTTTTTTTTTCATTTTTTATCATCTACTCTATTGTAATATTAAACTGGTTATATACTTAGATTATTTAATCTACAGTCTATAGTGCTCAGATGCTGAGGATGAGATTCAGACCATATCAATCATTTCAGAATCTCAAAAATGAGCGAGACTGTGGCGTACAGGGTTTGAGCATGTTTATCGCCTGTTGATGGCAGAATGTGTTCCAAGAATCAGAGTGACAATTTGGTATTATTATGCCACCAGGTGGTTGATGTTTGTTATAGCTGATGAATGTATTACAGTCAGATAGATCAGATAACACAGACTAACAGGTCTATTGCCCTGGCATCTTGAAAATCTCCATATATTTCTAACCAAATGGCAGAACATGTCATCATGTTTTACATCCTTGCATTCTTGTTCTCAACTCATGTTTTACCTGCTCTTGTTTTGTTGCACTGATGTTTAATAATGTTAAACATCTTTTAATGTTTAACATTTGATAATGTTTTAATAATTCATTTGAATCCACTTGTGGTTTGGAGGAACACAATACACTATATTTTACAGAGGAGTTATGAGTTGTGAACAGACTGGGTCACATTACAGCATTAACACATTGGATTCTGTTCTTGTTTTATTCAATTAGGGGTTCAATGTCATTTTTTACATAGTGGCTACACTGACAGGCAAGGTTAGTATTTTCACTTTTTACGTCTATAATCCTAGTCATCCGTGAGGGGAATTTCGTCTGATACATGTTCTTTGAACTGTGGGAGGAAACCGGGGCCCCTGGAGGAAACCCGCACACACATACAAGGCGAACATGCAAACTCTACACAGAAAGAACCCAGGCTGCCCTGCATAGGAATCTAACCCCAGACCTTCTTGCTGTGAGCCAGCAGCACCACCCCTGTTCTTGTATTTGTCTGTTAATAACTTTCATTAATGACTATATGTCGTTCATTGTAAAACCACCATGGGGGTGTGCATAAACAGTATATACAAGATACAAGATACAAGATATAAAACACAAGTCTATAAGTGTTTTTAAAAGATGCATATAAATCCTCTGGTCTGCCACAATATAAAGATTTGTCGTATTGTGTTATTGCAGTACTACGAAACGTGTCCACATGTAAAAAAGAGAAAAAGATGGATGGATTTGATAGAGGGTTAAAAATGAGATAGTTTGATGAAACAGCAGGTCTTTTATGATTTATGGCCATATTAAATCAGAGTAAGATGATACTGTATGTCTTTTTATTGTGTCATCTGTCCACAGTTGAGAGCCTCATGTGAAATGTATGCAATAAATCTCCAACAGTGAATTTCATACAACATGTGCACTGGAATCTTTCCCCCTTGTGTCCTTAACAGGCAATTGAAATATATTCGTACATACAGGAGTGACTATAATGTTCTGCTTATTCACATGATGTGCGCGCTTCATTTTGGGGTGAATGGCTTGCATAACACCTGGTTCCATACCAGCGTTTGGACGCAGCAGTTGCTGTGATACACAGGTCATGCACTCTCCCTCCCTCCTGCTGCTGTGCCCTTTAGACATGATTAACTATATTCTGCTTTTTCCCATTCCCCTTGGTAGCATCTCCCCCCTGTGCTGGAGCATAAACCTTAACTCTGCCCCACACTTTTCCATCTTGACATTCCCGTTTTGTGCAGCAGTCACTACTGTCTGTGTCCCACTGAAGTTTGTGGGTCACGTAGTGGTCCCTTATTTCCGAGTTGCTGTAAGTAAACTACTGCCTATTTTCTGCTGATGAGAGGTGGATTGCACAAGCAGAAGACGGGGCAAGCTGTGATCAGGGCTGTAAATTCAGGTGGGGAGGGTGAGATCCTGTAAGACGAAACCTCTCTTTCTGCCAGTATCAGCACACGACTCCACAGAGACAAGAGAGAAGAAGCAGGCAGTAAATCCATTGGAGTTCACTGATAGCGCTGTTTGCACAGCCACCGCCGCTTCCTTTGATCAAATCGCCGGGGGAGCAGGGGGTCGTGTGTCGCTGCCAAAGGTCAGCTATATATTACACTCCTAAAAGTGATTACTGAAATTCTTAACTGAAACCATTCTGCTGCCAGGGTGTGCCAGAAGCCCCTGCGGCGGTGTCTGGGCCGCTCGGGGGCCTCTCTGCAGCCCTGTTCGCCGCACAAATCCTCTCCGCTTGTGTTTTTTATCATCTGAGGAGGGCCTGAGCAAGGCCCACATGGAAACATGTGCTATCCGATTGCAGCATCAGTGGGCAAACGCTGGGAGTGTCTGCGGCTCAGGCCTCACAGTCAGGAAATATAAATGTGTACCACACTTCAAAGGGAGAAACTGCAAATTAAGGCAAGCCAAAGAACAAGACAGTGAGTGCCTTAGTATTGGCAATAACATAAACACGCCAGGCTTATATTTCTGTCCTGTGTTATTCAGACTTCATCAGTTCATCAACAGCTCTCAGCTATGCTGTAGTTGAGATTGAGTTCAAGATGGTTTCAATTGAGTCATGATGGCACACCTGAGCAGATTATATTGACTGTAGCACTGAGCATCCATAAAGCAGTGGAAAGTCTGACTCCTTTATGGTGGAACCGAGGGCTTTTAGTGATTAGAGGACAGAAAGGGTCACATGGTGCTAGCCCGCACAGTCTGGCCTTTAGGTGTAGAAGTCTCATACAGAATTACACAAACCATCCAACGTCATTTGTTTCCATTCTAAATGTTCTCATAAACAGCATCCTCTGCATTGCTGCAGAGTTAAGATGCTGCCATGTTGGGGCTAAGCAAGAGGAATGTGACTTCACGCTCAATGAAACTTAATACACATTTGCTGATCATTACCTAACAGTGCCTTGTGTTAACTTTGGCAGACCTCTGCTTGGCTCTTAAATTAAAAGGGATGATGTATTTCCTCTTATTTGTTATTTGCACTGAGCTACTGCGAGTGAGTTTGTGAGGGAGAGAGATTGAGTTTAAGAAGGAGAGAGCAAACGAGGTGTCTATGTGACCAGCTGGTACGTGCCAGAAATAACAAAGTGAACCGTGCTCTAGAGTCTCATTAGCTGGTGGAAAACAGTTCCCATGAGTTGCAACAGGGTGTAAATATACATTTAAAACTTTTCAGACCTGGGCACATTTCATGCCAAATTTTCCTCCTCTCTGACAGAGGGGATGAGAAAGAGACCCCATAAACTATAAGCTGAAAACCCATGTTGCACATCCTGTAAAGTTAGTCGCTGTAATTTAAAGTGAATTAATGGAAAACTGCTTACAAACTGAGAACTATTTCTAGTATTTTAGACAGCGGATATATTTCAGCACGCTTAGTTTAACCTGAAGTTAAATTTACTCTGTCTTCAGTTTTATTCATGATACTTACCAACCAAAGAGTTACTGCAGGATTGTGTTCAGAGATGAGCGAAATAACAGGATAAATGCATTTCAGTTGCATTTATTTGTATTGGAAATACTAAGGTTAATAACTGTAGTTTATTGTAAAATATAATATGTTCAAAACTATAGATAAATGAAAATCATGGAATAGATTAGCCATGAGATTACAAAAAACAAAACCATGGAACTTCCAGGAAAATGGTTGTGTTATTTGTTCTTCGAGATATGTTTTTACTCTAGAGATGGCCAGATACAAGCATCCAACTCAGCACATGCATATATGAGGTCAGTCCGGAAAGTAATGAGAACGAGATTCCCGTGCTCAGTGGGGCTTACACATGGGGATGGTGGTTCAAGGTCAGTTAGAGTGGGATCTCAGTAGGACCCATTTCAGTTGCATTCTAGACTTTGCAGTGCCCACTTGTTTGTTTTTGTGAAACCCTGCTGAAGTACCTGAAGTATCACTGGAACAATGCAAGTGAGTTTGGTGCAAATGTTGGATCAAACAAACCCAATTTTCTGAACAGAGTAATCACAGGAGATGAATCATGGGTGTTCGAGTATGATCCTGAGACAAAAAAACTAAGTGCTGAATGGCACACGACAGCATCACGTCGCACAAGACTCGCTCCTCCAAAACACCCCAAAGTGGCTCAATAACATTTAGATCTGGTGACTGTGCAGGCCATGCGAGATGTTCAACTTCACTTTCATGTTCATCAAACCAATCTTTCACCAGTCTTGCTGTGTGTATTGGTGCATTGTCAT
>JAOVVG010000047.1:15040332-15061637 GCA_028566375.1 Leptodoras nelsoni | reverse complement strand
CACTTCTGAACCTGAGCCAACGTAGGAAGCATCTCAACTGGGCCAAGGAGAAGAAGGGCTGGACCGTTGGCCAGTGGCCCAAGGTCCTCTTTTCCGATAAAAGTAAAGTGTGCCTTTCGTTCAGGAATCAAGGTCCAAGGGTTTGGAGGAAGACGAGGAAGGAACAGAACCCAAACTGCTTGAGGTCCAGTGTGAAATATCCACAGTCAGGTTTGATGCCCATGCCATCACAGTGCTTGACTGGCCAGCCAACTCTCCAGACCTAAACCCCTTTGAGAATCAATGTGGTATTCTCAAGAGGAAACAACAAAGACCCAACAACAAAGAAGAGCTGAAAGCAAGCATCAAGGAAATCTGGGCTTCCATAACTCCCAGGCAATGCCACAGGCTGATTGACTCAATGCCATGTTGCATTGAGGCAGTGATTAAAGCAAAGGGATTCCCAAGCAAGTATTGAAGATTGACATATCGTTTTGAAAGTACCATATTTTGATTGATTTGATGTGATCCTAATTTATTTCTCCACAGTATTCTAATTGTTTGAATTCCTGTTTCCTTGTGTTTTATTAGCTGGAATGTTTTATACATTGTGCATTTCTATATACTAGAGATCATATCCACATCCTATTAAACTTTAAATTGTATCCTAAATTAGAACCTAAAGGTCAATATTGAGTATAAAAAGGAGCATCCACCAAAGGTTGGTCTTTGCCAGCAAGGATGGGTTGTTGTTCATCACTCTGTGCCAAACTTCATGAGAGAATTGTCAGTCAGTTCTAATACAATGTTTCTCAGCACAAGATTGCAAAGAATTTCAGCCTTTCACCATCTACAGTTCATAATATGAAAAGTTTCAGGGACTCAGGGGAAATCTGTGTAAATCCAAGGGTGGAAAACACTGCTGACTGTTTAAGAAACTGTCATGCTACCATGATGGGCATAGCTACATGGGCTCAGAAGTACTTTGAAACACAGTCGGCCCTGCATCAAGAAACTGTATTATGCAAAGAGGAAGCCATATATTAATTCTGAGCAGAAATGCCAGTGAGTTCTCTGTGCCTGAAGTCATCCGAGATGAACTGAAAGTCTGTGGAAACGTGTTCTGTGGTCAGACGAGTCCACATTTCAGCTTGTTTTTGGGGAAAAAATGGATGTAGGATTCATGTGGCAAAGATGAAAATACAGACTGTTACCAACAAAAAGTACAAAAACCAGCATATGTGATGGAAGGGGTGAGCTGCATATATCTGAAGGTTCTACTGATGCTTATATTGTTTTATATATATGTATATATAAATACTTATAGTTATATTATTTTGGAGAAACATATGCTGCCATCAAGGTGATCAAGTTTTTTCTCTGGAACTCCATGTGTATTTCAGCAGGACAATGCCAGGCCTCCTTCTACATTAGTTACAACAGTGTGGCTTGACTGGCCTGCCTGCAGTCCAGATCTGTCTCCTATTGAAAATGTATGGAACATCATAAAGAGGAGAATTAGAGAACAGTGACTATGGACTGCTGAGCAGCTCAAGTCTTGTAAACAGCAAGAATGGGCAAATTATTCCACTTGCAAAACTGCAACAATTAGTATCTTCAATTCCCAAACGATTAAAAGGTATAAAGAAAAGGTGATGTAAGCTTTTGTCCCAGCTTTCCTGAGAGTGTTATAGCCATCAGTTTCTAAATTTGTTTATATTTAACAAATAGAACTATGTTCATTGTTGAAAACACTGAAAATCTTTTTCAATGTCCTTTTGTCTGTTAAATAAAGGTTCAAGTGAATGAACAAATTATGGACTTTAGTTTTTATTGCATTTTTAGAAAGTGTCCCATCTTCTCTGGAAATAGAGTTTGTATTGTGATGGCATTCTAAGAGGAATAAGTCCTGAAACACTTCTTGCAATAGCCATCCTAAAACAGGTCTAGTAATAAATCAGTTAGGCCTGGAATAATCTTACACAGTAGTGAATATGCTTTGGTACTGCTTAAATGCTTGGACAATTCCGTAAATGAGGGGTAAACTCACAAGACAAGCTTCTGGTCAAAAGCATTTGGGCTGTTATTCATGGCTTGCTCTGTTCTTGGAAGATGGTTGCATGTGAGAACACATTGTTCCAGGAAATTTCATTTAGTGCATTTAAATTTGAACAGGAGAATCTAAAAGTCAATAATTTTATCAAATTATAATGGTTGTGATGGAAACTAACCAATGTGGATTGAACGTCTGTGCATGAAAACTGGACATTCTGTGCAAACTGGAAAAAGCAAACCATATGAGCAGTTAATAGAAGATCTAGGTCCCATGCATGCTTTCCAAATACTTTAGTGCATTACTTACTCAACACTTGCACATTAGAATTCAGACTATGTGCCATTATTGAGTGAGTCTGGACAAAAGAAACACTTTTCATATCTTTTTTCATAATAGTTCAGTGCAGTACAACAATAAATCAACTTTTTGTTGAGAATGATATTTCTTTGTTGAAAGTGTTCATGCTGGAAGACTCCTTCAGATTTTTCTAGACGTCTCTGGAGAAAAAGAAATATTTAGAGTCAGAATTCTGTTTAACAAACTGTCCTGGATCCTGGTATGCTTGCCTAGTACATATAAACTTCAGCACTTAGTACAAGGATGAGTCAAAAAAATGTTCCGCACTCCGCTTATATTAAAACTTCTGCTGGCTGCACAACCATATCTACGCAGTTTATTTGTGACTGCGGTGCGAGAAACAGTGGCTACCTCACCTGTGATTTGCACAAAAGAAGAGCAGCATGCAGTGATTGTATCTGGTGCTGATATTTATAGAAGACTTTGTGCACAGTATGGAGAAAGTGTTTTGAGGTGTTAAAGCATCCTCCCTATAGTCCTGATGTTGCCCCATTGGACTATCACGCATTTGGTCCAGTGAAAGAAGCCCTACGAGGATGAAGATTGATGTCTGATGATGAGGTGAAGACAGCGGTGCATTCGTGGCTTGCAGCTCAGCCTAAAACATTCCTTAATGAGGGAATACGAAAGCTTGTTGACAGATGGACAAAGTGCATTAAAAAGCAGGGAGATTATGTTGAAAGATGATGGATTTGTCTTTTCTGAATGTTGATTAAAATCGATTTTAAAGCCAGAGTGTGGATAATTTTTGACTCAACCTCGTCGTTTCACTTTAAATAAACGCATGTTTAGCAGTGACTACATATGAAATGATAACACTTGATCTAAACATCAGAACTCCTATCCTCTCCCCTGAAGCAGCAATGACTGTACAGCATCTACTCAACAACATGGCTCCACTCTATTCAAAACGTCTCCGCTCTAGACGTGCATGTCACTCTCATCAGCTCTGTACAGGAGTTTCCTCTTAGTGAAAAATCCTACTGGAGCGCAGTGACTCTCTCACACTCTCACCAGCTTTTTCTCTAGAATTTGGTCAATGTGGTGATGACATATGGAGTACCAATGATTAATATTGCTGTTGAGTCATCCACTGGGGTGAATCCACAGGGGGTTTACAGGCATAAAGCAAAACAGACATCCAGTCTGTCCTACCAGCTTAGAATCACCTGCTTTCCATGAATACTTTCCAGGCCATACAGTTTGCCTTGAGAATGTAATAAGATGGCTTGGCCAAGAAATATTACTAAATGACTAATAAAAGCTGGGATCCTGTTACCAGTACAAACTGTGGACACATGATTACTACATTGTTTGAAAAAAAAGGGGGGGGGGGCTCTTGTGCACGTTCTTTCCTCAGTTTAGTCAGATAGATGGGACATAGGCAGTATGAATTACTATTCAATGTAAATGTATTACATTTACAGGCAGCACAGTGGCATAGTGGGTGGTATTGCTGCCTGAAAGCTCCAGGATTCCTTTTTTTATTTGGAGGATTACTCTTTTATTCTTCAAGTTTTTCAGGGCTCCCCCATGTCTGCCCCATGGTATCCTCTGGGTTCTCCAGTTTCCTCCCACTGTCCAAAAACATGCGGGTTGATGGAGCGACTAGAATAAATTGCCCCTATGTGTGAATGTGTGTGTGTGTGCATGGTGCCCTGTGGTGGACTGGCGTCCCATTCAGGGTGTGTTCTCGCCTTATGCCCAGTGTTTCCACCACAACCCTGACTGGGATAAACTGTTTTTAATTAATTACATTTATAATACATAAAGGAATTACTAGTAAATGTTTGTTCTGGATTTCAGGGGATAAATCATGCTGGTAGGAATTGGGAAAACACCATAAGGTCAAAAGTATTTGGACACCCAACCATAAATCCACAAACTTTTGCCTCAAAGTGGAAGGCACATGATTGTCTAGAATGTCTGTGTTCTGTAGCATTAAGAGTTCCCTTCACTGGAACACAGGAGTCCAAACCTGCTCTAGCATGACAATGCCTCAGTGCACAAAGCAAGGTCCATAAGGATATGGTTTGCCAGGTCTGGTTTAGAAACACTCAAGTGGCCTGCACAGAGCCCTGACAACCATACTGAACATCTTTGGGAAGAACTGGAATACCAAGTGCATGCCAGGTCTACTCGCATGACATCAGTGCCCAATTTCACTTTTGCTCTTGTGGCTGAATGGGTACAGATTGCCAAACATTCCAAAATCTAGTGGAAAACCTTTCCAGAAGTGTGTAGGCTGTTACGGCTCAAAAGGGGAACCAAATCCGCATTAATGCCACGGCTTTCCAATGGGATGCTCAAGAAGCACGTATTAGTGTTGTGATCTGGTGTCCACATACATTTGGCCACATGGTGTGCTTTGGACTCAAACACTGGGTGACATTTCAACATCAACATCATTTTCTCCTGGTGTTTGCACCAGTAAATCTGCTTTACTTGAAAACGTTTTGGTTTTCGCATCATGACCATTTATGGCACAATCAAGTAAAAATTCAAGTCCACCTTTTTGAAAAACACCCTCCCACCCCGACTACAGATGGCACTATTGCGTTAACTTTAGCCTGGTTTCTATGTCTCAAACATATCATTCACACTTCAAAATGATTGACATGTTCTTTTACAAACCATTTACAAGCATTTAATGACCTTTACAAGAGTAGGTCATTTACTTCCTCATCCCTCAGTTGCCAAGGAGACAGGATCCACATGTAAATGATATTGTCTCTGAAGTCAAACACCCTTGATGGCTCTTCAAACAGCACACTTCAGCTCAGTGGTTCATGTAAAAATAACCACTCTGTCAGTCTCTGGGCTTTCATTGGCTCGGGTCGGATGGAATGCGGAGTTAAACGCAGACACATCCACTGACCAAAGTATTAAAACTGACGTGTATATGGGTTTCACCGCTGCTACTTTGGGCTCTCGACCCCTTTACAACAACTCTGGCTTGCTGCGTGACAAAAAAATGAGAAGCCATAAAGTCAATGCTCAACTTTTCCACCAGACTGGATGTAAAATTATGAGACAATTGCTGTGACTTAATAAACAAAAGAGATGGAAGTAGCAGCTGACCTTGCATGGGTGAGTGAGAAAATAAGACCCTCATTTAGCCCCAACGTGATTCAGCAATTACAAACCAAACCAGTGGGGCAGGAAACCAGACCTGCTTTTTACAGCACTGCTCACTCTCTGACTCTCAGGAGAGAAAGCTCTTTTAGTTTCACGCACTGGATATGTCCATGTTTTAATTAGTGGCAGGGCTTTTGTGCTTCCTGTTTTCCTGAAGTTCCAGCTGGGTGATCAGTCTGTAGAACTAGCTGTGCATCAGCCTGCCCTTGTTTTAAAAAGGAGTAAATTAAGTGCTCTAGCAGATGCCTCCATTGTGCCTGTGGCCATTTCGCCTCTCTAGAAATAGTTAGCTGAGGGCGGATTACATGAACATGGTAACGGTGATTATTATTCTGCTTATTACCATTCTCACTGCAGTGGTCTGAGGGTGGTCTGATATGAAAAGTGGGTTAGAATTGGAAGCACTGTGTTCAGGCACTTAACTGCTGCTCCTTCATTATGTGGAAATATGATGATCTGCCAAGCAAGGAGCAGCTGGTCAACACAAAAGGACCTGCCAAGCAACCTTAATAAAGGGAAAAGAAATGAAACCAGTTATGCACATTTCACCAGTCATGCATTACATGGAGTTGATCATTGAGACACTGAAGCTTATGCACGTTGTTTGAATAGTGAACTTCTTTAATGAAGGACAGGTGACCAAACTGGACACGAGTCATTAAAAAATGACAGAGCACATACACGTTTTCAGTCTAAGCCACACCTGCCCTTCCTATAATCATCATTCATTGTCTATTCACATTATCACATCTGATCTTATATTAATCATCTACTTGTACTGTTAAAAACACTATTAGCCCACTCAGGCATTGCTCATGCATCTGCATACCACTTATGTACACCTGTGTACACCATTACGTCTCCAGTTCCTGACCTTTCAGCCCTTGATGCGTTGTTTTCAGACTGACAGATTTAAACTAAAATTAGTATGAAGGATGTCTGGGGATCCTTGAAGGCTGGACTGTTGGACAAGTAAGGACTGTAAAGGGAAAAGAAAAACAAAACAAAAAACAACAGAGTGGGTTAATGTGTCGGGGGCGGTCGGGGTGGTCCGCTCCACTCCGCTCTGCTCCGCTTTGTGGGTGGTGCTGGGCTGCAGTGTGCAGGGAGAGCTGCCATGCTGTTGTGGTGACCGAGGCTAAGGAGGAGAGAGTTGAGGCTTAGGACATGGTGATCTGCATGGACTCCAACATCTCCTCTACTGCCTTCATCGAGCATTTGTTCTCCTTCTTCCCACGGCCGGCGAGCTGAGAGACAGAAGAGAAGGGGAGCGAGGGTGGGTGGGATTGATGGAGAATAAAAGGGTTGAGGCAAGGACATTGGCTAATTCATAATGGTTCTCTACAGATCATGGTTTAACACAAACCTTGTGGTTCATTTAATTCAACAGGAAAGAAAGATCACCTTACAAATAGGTTATGTTAAATGACAAGTATTTAAAAACATTCCGTATCTCACTGCACATACTGGATCCAAGTTTCAAAGGATGAATAATGTGTAAAATGAATTCGGTTAACTGTAGCCATAAACTTGCAATAAGGAATGGAACAGCTCCACAGGTTTAGTGCCAGCTCTCTGACCCCTGTGGATTCTGCACTGACGTGGCCTAATTGAGTTGCTAATTGAGTCTCAGAGGTCAGCGTTTCTCTCTTCTTTTGCCCTATGTAGGGAACAATGCATGGAGGGAACAAATCTTAATGAGTCAGGCGCTTATTGGGCTATGGTTGTTTGCTCAAACATGCCACCTCTCACATACACAATTTCTCCATCCAGTATGACTCATCCCAAGAAACCCTAAGCACTCCTCTGCTCTATTAAAATAAGGACAAAAATGACCACTTCAGCCACGCCACAACCTTCCACATCCCTCCACCCAGCCTTACTATGGACCCATATAAATTAGGCCAAAATCCCTGTACTCAATATCTCCTCATTAGTCTTTGGGAAAACCATACAGAGAAACAGAGGACATATGCCCACTGCTTAGCTCAGCGCTCTCTCCAATTGAGGTGTGTGTGTGTGCGTGTCTGTTACAGCTGTGGGTACACTGGCACTAGCCATGCAGAGGAGCATGCAGTTAGAGTGAACTCACTGGGTAAACAGCACTAGAAACAGACAGAGCATGGCTGAGCACACTGTAGTGCTGTTTCTGGACAGACACACACATTTCTCTGTGTTCTCACTGACAACTCATTAGCCCCAGAGGAACAGAGCAACAGTATTCCTCCCCATCTTCCCTCATCGCACAAACACACTATGAAAAATGGTACTGCCTCACTGGGAAACCTTGCAGGATAAATAGGCTGATGTGTAACACTGACACACTGCCGCTTTCTCTGACGTGTGACCATCTTAACATTTGGAGTCGCCTTAACATGTCTATAAAAGGTGATTTTAGCTCTCAACAGGGTTGTTATGGTGTCATGGTTCCCATGTGCTATTTGGATTGGAGTAGTTTTACATGAGGAGCTGGGGTAATACAATTATTACCAGAGTGTCTCTGGGATTTTAGTCCTGTCCATATCAGTTATGTCCGTAATTTTTTAGGACTGTACTTGCGCACGGCTTGAAAGATTACACTGTGTAATATATATCTATAAAATGTCCAACAGAAATAACCTCAGTAATATATCCCCTAGCCAGACTGACTTCTTGTTGTTAACAATTCCATTATATCTTGCAGGTAGAAATGCTTTCAGCCCTTTCCTTCAGTATAAAGCAACTGTAAGAAGTGATCCAGAAGTTTTCCCTTAAAAACAAGCCCTGGCTGAATTTAAAATGCAAAAACAATAGAATATAGACAATATTTAAAAAGACATGTCAGAGATGTAATGACATGTTTTAGGCAAGGTTTATCCTTGTTAACAATAGATCTGGTCTTCACAGGCAAAACCCAGGATTCAAACCAAGAGTAAACATTCAGGGCTATTCACAAGTTAAACAACCAACCTAACAAAGTGCACCTTTACAACAAGAAACATGTGTCAGTCATATCTTCCAATATTTCGGAACATGTGATATCAATATCAGGAAATATTATGATATTAATATCAGGAAAATTCAAATGTCTACAGTGTATAGCAAAAACAAAGAACTGGTCTTGCTCTTCCAATAATTGGAGTGGTTTTGATTTTGTAATAGCTAAGATTTTATAATAAACCTTTGCTTCATTTTTCACTGCCACAACATATTTCTTTGTCTAGATTAACATTCTGAAACTGCAGCACCCCTAGCAATCCTATTTCAGAATTTAAAGCTAAACTAGAAACACAATTCTCTTCCCGTGCTGACGTGCATGGTGTCACCCTTTCTCCTGCGCAAGTATCCTACATCCTTTAATTTTTTTCTGCCATGCTTTCCATCCTCTGTCATTTTGTTTTGGTTATATCTCCTTAATTTTTCCTTATTTTATCATTAAATCCAAGTCCTGCTTATTTTGTTCCATTTATTTCTGTCATAGATTTTTTAACATGACCTTAAGGTGGTATATACATAAAATAAACATGGCACAAAAAGTAATACAATTTGTGTTTCTTTGTTGTAACGATGCTTCTTGGCAATAAATATACCGTTGGAAAGCCTGTTAATTTCCCTTTTAAACGGTGCCACATTTGTAAGGAACATGCATTTGTGGGTTGAGAAGTAGAGCTGAGAATGTGGGTTGTGCCTATAAAACATTTGCCAAATCTTCTCTGCCAATACCAAACAGCGTATGATGAAATTCTGCAACCAGTGGCAAATCCCATATCTCCACAGACTGGGACCTCCATTTTCCAAGATGACAACACTCGCCCCCACAGAGAGTGGTTTATCAGAGACTACCTCCAGAATATGCGAGTGGAGAGGATGGCCTGCCAGCAGTCCTGACCTAAACCCCATTGAACACTTGTGGGATCAGCTTGGATGTGCTGTTCATGCCAGTGACACAAACACAACCACGTTGGCTGACTTGCGACAAATGCTGGTTGAAGAATAGGATGCCATCCCACAGCAGTGTGTGACCAGACTGGTGACCATCATGAGGAGGAGGTGCCAGGCTGTTGTGGCTGTATATGGTTCTTTCACACACTACTGCAGCTCCGGTTTGTTAAATGAATAAATTGTTAAATTGCCAATATGTCTTATTTCTTCAAACTTCAATCATCCAGTCCACCAAACACCAACTGAGTCAATGGCAGAATAAGCTGTTTGGCAAATTTTTCATGGGCGCAACCCACATTCTCAGCTCTACTGCTCATCCCACAAATGCATGTTCCTTACATGTGGCACCAATTAAAAGGGAAATTAACAGCCTTTCCAATGGTATAAGATTTATTGCCAAGAAGCATTGTTACAACAATGAAATAATCTACCAAACACAAATTTCCTTACTTTTTGTGCTATGTTTATATTGCTGTCAAATCACAATATTAAGACTTTTGTGCACATCCTGTGTAAATCTCTTATCCACTAATTTGTATGGGTTTATGAGTATAAGAATGTGTTATTTATTAAATGCATATTAAATAGCCTACATTGATCCAATTTGAATAAACATGTCTGAGCCATGGATGATAAGTAAAATTATGCTTGAAAAAGGAATTCATTTACAAAAAATATCAATCCATTTAATATTTCAGCTGTGAATTATACACCATAATGAAATAATCAAATAAGCCTAATTTATTATCTGCTGTGATGAAATTTCGCTAATCGACATATTTAAACAGCACAACTGTGATACACAATCATTTTCCCCAGTGTTTATTTCACTCAACATGTCACACATGCCAGCAACAGGAAGTCATAAGGTTGGGGGAAAAAAAATTCTGTCCTTTTTTTGGCACTCTTTTTATTTTTTACTACAATGTAGACACATCTTTTCACCAGAGATCACCAGCATGTTGACATAGCCACAACGTTTAACGTCGTTGGTGCCGTCTCATAATCATCTCGTCTTTGTCATGGAAAAATAAGGTTGCTGACAAACAAATTTAGTCATCATTTTTGTCATACAACCGCTAGTTCATACACTCTGGGCAAAGAAACCTCCAAAGCTGCAATTCTCTTTCAATTCAATAATAGCCACTATTTATTGAAGTCTGAAGTACAAATAAAGTATTGCAAAAATGTTATGACATGGAATATACTGCCTTGCACAGTTAAACCCTTTATACAGCCCCTTAGTCATGGAAAGCTTATTGAAGTGTGCTGCAATTATATCCACATAATACTCCCTCTTATAGCCTAGAGAGCACATTACTGAACTGAGAGAAGAGCCATGTCATTTAAAAAGGTATTGAACTTACAGAAGAAGCCTTGTCACAATAATTTCATTGACCTTCTAAGAACTGCGCTAACTGTTACTAGCATGTCATTTGTGACTTACTGCCTCGACTCTCCCATCGCATAAAGGCAGGTTAAGCACCGTGTAGGCGGCCCGGTAAACCTCTTGACATTGCCACGCCTTCAAACATCCATCAAGCTGATGTCGTTTAACTTCTTTTTCAAAGAGACATCAAAAGCATGACAAGAGAATCCTTCTCTTCAAAAGACTGTACACACTAAGGAAAGCTCGGCTCTCTGACTGCGACATGACATGGAAATCGAGTGTAAAGCAGATTCTTTTCAAAGGCTGAGAAATTGCATGCCATATTTCACACCTCACCTAATCTGTCTGAGGTACTGCAGACAAGCATAACAGTGAAGCTTGTTACTATCCAAGTGTTCCCCTTCACCACCACCATCAGCGCCTGGGGCAAACTGGCTTTTAATAATAAAAAAAAAAAATCCTCAGACATTTTACTGTGAAGTTGTTTTGCGTTGGCCAAAGTTCTACTTGGCTAAGGGAGCTGATTTTTAAACACATCTCGGAGCAGGCGAAGAATTTAAGAAAGGAATGCTTCCCAACCCTGACAAGGGCTTTGTACACAAAAACAGTGTCATCCTAAACCAGTGCCCTTTTCTTTCAATCCAGGTCTAATAAATGATTCCGACTGACAAAGCACTGATACGCAGAGTAGAGAAAGTGAAGGAGTAAGACTGATAGCGGTTATTTTTAGGCAGGAAATTCTACCTGCTGTTTGTCGACAGTGTAATATGCAATCGTGAAAGCGGGAGATTGATAATACTTATACCGGGAGACGGAAAAAACGATTGGAAGAAAGGAATGAGCTTGAGGAGCGGAGAAAAACCCGATCCACGTCAGTGTAAAAGTAAATGGCTTTGATCCATCATATAACCCCACATTCTGAAAGAGAACATTCTTCAGTTAAACTAGCAGGTTCTCTATATCTCACAGAGGAAAAGTCACTGAAGAGATATATATATATATATATATACTACTGAAACTCTTACTAACAGCACAAACATGGGGGGATGGGGAATTTTAACAGGAGTGCTCTTAAAACAGGAAGTGCACTACAAGTTTGTGTGTGGGCTGAACTTCTTTATTACACATTTAATTGTCAAAGCTTAAATTAAGTAACGCATGTTGCCCTGATGGCAGTTACTGCTTCTATTAAATGTACATTTATGCCCCGTGTGCCATAGCAACAGCATAAACCATGTTAGTGATACCATCTGAGGAGCACTTCAGTTTTTCCTTTCCCAGTATTCCTAGTCCCCTCTGCTATTTACTGATGTTAGTGGTACATATTTTCCTCTCACCGGGCCCTGACACCAGAATTTGGCACGGGCTGGTATGATTCATGCAGAGGGGGGAATCGATAGCAGTGCTTTAACAAACATAGAACAGCTGTGTAACAAAACGCTGAGCCATGTGGGCTTAAGTCAACACATTAGCTGAGCCCGGGCTGGGCAAGCGTGCCGAGAGTGGATCTTGGGTGTAGGCAGAGCAGAGAGAGAACGGCAACTGTACGTGTCTTACCTGATAGGCTCTGTTGATCTGAGAGGCAGCCCAGGCAGCATACTTCACATTGTCCTTTTTGACCTTTGCGCTCACTTTAGGGCTACCGGCTATGTGACTTGCTGACTGGAAGGCAAGAAAGATAAAGAGCAAATCAGAAAAAAAATGCAATTAATATTAAGAATAAATGCATGCATGGACAAAGAGAGAGAGTTTAAACAAGCTTCAAATCATGGAAGATAAAAAGCTCAGATGCCACAGAGTGCTAGGCATTAAAGGGAGGAAAAAATGAGCGTTTCCCTGCTGATTGCATTAAAAGCCCTGGTGCGCCATGTCCTCTAGTGCAGCCTCATTTCTCCGAACGCAGAGATAAATGGTGCTGACAGGGACACGAATGTTTGGGAAGCGGCGTGTGGCTAGTGCGGTGCGATGTGAATCATACACTCCACGCCACCCAAAGCTCTCTCCTTGACAACCACAAAGCTCATATCGCTCCCATGTTACTGCAGCCAGTTACACACTGCAAACCCCAGAGGAGCCTATGAAAAGGCTGGGCCTCTCAATGGAGCTGCTGAAATGTTAAATGCACATTAATCAAATACTCCTCCAGTTGTTGTTTTTTTCAAATACACCTTTACGTATGATTACATGACACTTTGTCAAGCAGGAAGGTGCTCATCGTTGGAGAAATTGAATGCTCCTGTTGCTAAAGGTACAACACTCTACATACTTAAAACTATGTGGGGCACTGGGACTACCAATGCATAGATAAAATAACAGTATGGAAGCCAGCTGGATGAGAAAAGGGCATCAAGTGCCAACAGCATTGGTCTATTGCTTGTTCCTTCCAGGCATGAGAGACATGCTGATAGCACATCAAAGCGGTGTGACTGCCTGAGCCACGTCTGAACTCCTGTGACAGTCATGCGTGTGCGTGTGTAGGAGAACAGTGCGCGCCTGTGTGCGGTTCCCCACATTCCCTCTGCCTTCCTTCTGCTCCCAGCTGGCTATTTGTGTTCCTATGTCAGGAGTCACTTACAAATGATGCATTGGTGTTAATGGACAACTTCCTGTTTAAATAAATACGCAGATGAAAGGCTTATTCAGAGCAGATACATCCTAAGCTGAGCAGCTGGTCCACGTTGGACGGAGCGAGAGCCGGCTCCCTTTCATTGTTTTATTGCCGGGAGATTATTTATCTTCATCATAAACATGAAAATGCCCTGAAAAAAGTCTGCAGTGTTACATTTCAGAAACGATACAGATCATGGCTTTTCCCAGGTGAGGGGCAGGAACAAGGTCTGAGTCAGCACTGACCAGGCATTTCTGAGCCGTGAAACATCTCCAATCTTCCTGCAAAACCTCACAGTGCCAGGACGAGAAGAGGAGGTGTTTGTTTTCTTTAGCTTAGGCATGAGCCGAGTAGGTATGACTCACCATATAGAGGCCAAACAAGGCCCTCATGTTTCTGTTGTTCAGTTTGAGTGCCTGCGCAAAATACTTCCTGGCCATCTCCAAGTTCTCCAGACCCCCTTGGGTGTATTTCACCTAGGAGGGAAAACAACACAGATGCACTCATGAGCCCAAGAGGACGCAAGAAGTAACGTAGTGCGTAATCTCTTCTTTATGAGCAATAAGCTAGAGAGTGTGTCACGCAATGGAGAAAAGCACAGTATAACTCTAACTAAAGCCAGGTAAATATACTGACAGACAAGCGTCAGGGTAAAACAAGCTGTCGGTTACAGTACCTCTGCATACTGCTCACAGTACAGGTGATTGTGTGGGTTGGTCATCATCAGCTCTTCTAGACAGAAAGCAGCTTTGGCGTAACTAATAGAACACAAACAAACACAAACTAAATGAACAAGGTATACAGAAGCCTCTTTCTACACAGAAATGCACTACTGTGTACTAGTGTAGTCTAGCGGCTCCTTGAGTAGAGGAGCTTTTAGACTTGCTGACAGCAAGAAAACGGCTCTGCCCAAGGTTTTCCTTTTATCAGCCTTTATAAAGACTGATGGAAAAGTGTGTGCGAACATCCATATGGTGAAATGATGGATGTAGCTTTGCATTAGCACTGGCAATTTTGGCCTATTTTCCCCAGCTCGTATGTTATTGGAAACTGATGAGGAGAAAGGAGAGAGAGTGTGAGATCTACCACATTTCTAGGCACATAGTATCAATCTGTCTGCCTTTCCCCTCCAAGCTTAATACGCTGTCTTGAGGTCACTGTGGAGCAGAAGCACACTGTGTCACTCGAGGATGAGATCACTTCTTTCTGTGAGTTGCTGAGCTATGAACTCCAGGCTAATCTGCAACCACTTCATGTCTTACAGACACTTTCCCCTACACCGGTGGCAATCGGAGAGAGAGAGGACGATGGAATCCTCGCATACATCGACACAGACTTTCCAACTGTTACCGCCTACAAACAATCGGATCGTTTTACAGAGCAATGCTCCACCAAAGCACATCAGCGCAAACCCTTAACACGCAAATAGAGCCACGCTGTGCAAAACTTTAGGGGCTGGTTAAAGGCTTCAGACCCCCAAGAGTTTTCATCTACTCCATATGAGATCAGTTTTCATCTTGTTTGTAGCTTTTCAGGGACATACCAAGCAGTGAAAAAAATAGTAAGCAGTTCTATATTTTTTTTAAGAGATCATCCTAATAACAAAACAATAGCCATAATATTTTATAGTTGTCCCAGAAGTATATGCGTAGATTAACCAACAGCTAAAACCACAAAAAAGTAAAAATAAAAAGTAAGTAAAATAAAGCAAGTAAAAATTTGCATTAGTGTTAAAAAAAAAAAAAAGTTAAAAAGAGAGAAATTTATTTCAAGGCCAAAAAATGCATTGGAAAAATCTTGATCTAGGATATGGCAAATTACAACAAACATTTATTTAAAGGCATTCATTTGTAGTTGCCTCTCTATTCTCTGTTCTCTATTAAATGATCACTATGGGGATTTAGCGCACTTACATACCGGTGCTCATATCCAAACAGCTGACAGTAGGATTTCTAGAGGAGATAACTGAAGACTATTCCAGAGATGCTTACAAGTCCAAGTCATGTCTTGTGTCTTTGAGCTGGAGTCCAAGTTTCTTATGGTTGCGTCATCTGTGGCCAGGCGCTTGCGTAAAATTACGCATGACAGTAAGGGAGGAAATGACATTCGGCTTGACAGAAATGTTCTTCATGTTAACGTGGCCAAAAAAAAAAGATCTTCAGTGCAAGTCTCAATACTTTTAAAGGAAGAATCTCAAGTCAGTCTGTGTGCAACTTAAGCGTGACTCGAGTTGCAAACTCGTCTCTGGTCTACTCTTCTTTACACGTACAAAGATCCCCAGATACAAATAATATTCCTCTTGTGTCAATTCTTTCCTAACAGTTAGATACACAAAAGCCATTTTAATAATAATTTCAATAATAGCTCTATCTTGTGGAGAATCTTCCACCTGCTGAACCGCTCGTATTTTCCCCAACGGCCACCCAGTGGTCAAGGAATACGGTCAAAGTCATATCCACAAATAGGACAGTCATACTGCACAATCTAAACAGGCTGCCCACATGGACAAATGTAACTTAATATAAAAGCAGAACGTCAGCTGATCAGACCCTGAAGATGACTTTAGTACTTCATATCGAAACAGAACAGAGTATGATAGGATGAAAAAAAAAATTACACCAAAATAGGTACCGGTGAGCTCCAACAACCGCACCCTGTCAGCAGAAGAGGTCAAACTGACAGCACTCTTATTCAATTGTGCTAATGTGTAACCAAGTAAACAGAAAGAAATAATCTCACAGACAACTCCTTATTTTGCTCAGGTTATTACAAATAAAAGAATCCACAAGTTAGACAATTATTCATTCTTATTTTAAAAATATAATTTAAAAGCGACAAAATATATTGTTGGCTTGGGGTACTCTGATAAAAAAAAATTATTTTTGGTGGGAATAGCGATGGTATTACTTCCTCTCACGACATGAACAGTCTATCAGATGATTAGGAGTATGTTTAAGAGACATTAAAGATCAGAGAAAGGGAAAGACAATGAAGGAGGGAGACACAGAGAAAGAAAGAGAAAGAGAAAGAGAAAGAGAAAGAGAGAGAGAGACTGAGGGTTAACAAAGAATTAGGGAACAGGCCACTCGGAAGGTTGCAGGCTGCTTGCAATTACCATTTCCTTTCCATAAAGACTTTCAGATGTGCTCCTGCCATGGCCCAGGCTGCAGAGTGAAGAGAGAGAGAGATTGCTAGAGAGAAAGGGAGGGAGGGAAGAGTGGAGTAGAGTGGAGGAGGAGAAGCGATCAGCATGCACTAGAGCTACAGAGCTCGATATACCCGACCTGAGCTTCAGAGTGGTTGATTCCAATTTTATACTACGTGATTTTAAGACACAAATGATAAGGCTAGCATGCCAAGCACTTACGGGCTTCATTAGAGAGGGTTAATTCCATCGACGTTAAAATCTACATTTACAACGTTTGGCAGGCGACCTCACCCTGAGAGACTTACAGAAGTGCTGTAAAGTTTTCATCAAACGCACATCCACATGCTGGTACAGCTACTTCAGGAGCTAAGAATACCATCAAGCTAAAACCCTAGGCCAGTGGTGTCCAATCTTATCTGAGAAGGACCGGCGTGGGAGCGGGTTTTCTTTCCAACCAAGTAGAAGCCACGCACTATTGAAAGTCAAGATCCATTGATTAAAAACAGGTAGAATGAGATGTGGCTCCTGCTTGACTAGAAGGAAAACCTGCACCCACTCTGGCCCTTCTGGAATAAGACGGGACACCGGTCCTCTAGGCGTTTCTCAATACGAATTATGCCAAGTTAGAACTTGCGTACTTGGTAGTATAGACTTGAGTGCAAACTCCTGAGGACGGAAGGACACTGGGTGAAGTGACGACAATCTCGCCTAAAATAATCTTATAGTATTATTTCTAAACTTACAGCTGTGAGTTTTCTCTTCTGCCGTCATCCTGAGCTAGCTGTGAAATGCATTCTGGGATATCTGACTGTCCCAAGTCCACACAAATCACCTCCTGATGCATCCTTGACAACATGGGCAGAGCAAGAAGACACCCGAGCATTTAAACTGTACTGGACGCAGACTTGTGAATGGAATGGTACTTGATGTACAACTGATGACGTTTCTCAAGCAGACAAGAACACCAAGACAGACAAGAACGCAGACTGGGAATCGGCTCCTGTTAGAGGTCAGGTAGTAGAGTAACAAAAACAGAACAAATCAATAGTTATAAAACAGTTAGGAGGGGCACACTTTTCTAGGAAAAAAAACCCAAGATAAGATTCAAGCTTGTTTCAGACATGCACAGTGGCTTATCTAGACATCACCCAGAGGAGCTGTATGTGAAAATGTGAATGTCTGAATCGCATATTAAATGGATTTACCCTGCCAGCTCCCTTGCACAAAGTCTGTGTAATGTCCCAGTTAAAACAGAGAGCGAGGGGGTGTTGAACAGCGAGTGAGGACAGCGAGCAAATGGGCAAACTGGTGACATTTCTAACATGACTGATGCAAAACAGGAAGAAAAGAAACCTCCAAGGGTCATTTACATGAAGATGCCAAAACAAATGTCTAATTGGAGACGACAAGATTTAGGAACATCTGTCGTTAAGGGCTGACTCTAAAAACAGCAGGAGACTCGCTTGTACCGTAGTGATTTCCATAGACTATGTTTTGCATCATGTCCGCTTCCTGTACGCTCGACCCGGGCACCACACCGCACCCAATCCAAACAGAGAAATCCCAGTAGGTCAGAACGTATCTGACATGGACTCCTACTGTGTGATACACGCGTGAAAGCTCAACCCCCAGGCAAGGTCCGAACCTGATTTGCGAGACACTGCCTGGGTTTCGTATGAGAAAACGGCTTCAGACTTCTACTACAGGAGCTGCCAAAAGAGCAGAAAACTCACCTAAATCTATTCAGCTGGCAGGGTGGCACTAAAGAGATATAGCAGGGGTTTATTTCTCATCAACTTAGCCCATCGGGTCTTGTTTTCATTGGCTGGGAGAGCAAGTGTCACCACCTTCTCCTGGGAATCTCTCCCTGCTCGTTTCTCTCTCTCTCTCTCTCTCTCTCTCTTCCTCTCAAAACAGTGTGGAAAAGAAAGGTGATAACGCACAGCTTGCAGGAAGAGGAGGGGAACGGAAAAAAAAGTGTGTGACCTAAAATAAAGAAAAGATACTAAACTGGGGGTGAAAAGAGAGAAATTGACACATGTAGACAGGGGGTTGTCAGAGTGAATGGTGTGATATTAGAAAAGTTGGACTAAAGCGAGACGGTAATCCTCTCACCCCTGGATTTGCTCTGGACACTACAGCAATAAAGCCCTCACACAAAAACACGAGCTAGCCAATATACAGCCCCCACACTGGGCTCCTGCATTCCTATAGGCTGCACCCTCAAACCACGGTGACCACCCCCCAAACACACACACACCCAAAAACAATTAGAGAGGTAGAGAATAAGTGACAAACAAAACTATTTTCCTACAATGTTTAGGTCTGGCAGACAAGTTCCTGGCAAAACAGATATCAGTAGAGAAGTTTTATCCTAAGAGTATGAAAGAGGGCTTAAGGAACAAATCCTGTTAAAGCCCTACTCCATGTGACAAACAGATCCTGAGCTCAAAGCAGGCCTCTGACTGAGACTGGCACTTCTCTGGATTTCCCTCGGGGTGTCCCACAAGCCCCCGGGACGCAGCGCTCTTCCACTGAAGGACTCTCTGATGGATATCTCTGGATTCTCTGATGAAGAGTGAATCTTTAACCCATATGCAGAGGATATGTGATATATAAATGTGCATCCCAAAATAAAAAGACTTCAACTGAAACCATGTCTACACAATTATTTGGAGAGTTGGGGAGGAGTCAGTTTGGTATAATTCCTGAGATTTCATTAACAGCTTTGGCGACCTCTATGAACAGTGTGGAATAACAATGAAATAAGCCTTGTTTTCATATGCTAAAATGACTTGCAAACAGACCAACTGCAGATAAGAGATCAATTGTCATTACTCGTGTTCGTTGATGTAGAGTTCTGACAGCTCATGCCATGCTTCCTGGTCTCCCACAAACCTGCAAGACAAAGTGACAGTTAGGTTCTTTGCCAGACAAAAGCAGGGTTAAGGAAGGGCTCAGGGGCTAGCTCAATCAAAAGGCAAAGCCCCTTTTAATTAAAAAGAAGAGGGGAAGGGGAGGAGAAAACGGGGCCCAAATCCGCTTGTAAAACACTCACTGCTCCAGATATTCATTGAGCGCCCGGATGGCCTCATTGCTCCTGCCCTGCGCGCGCAGAATGGAGATCTTGCGCTTTCTTGCTGCCTGTGGAGAGACATCAAGAGAGGATTAGCACTGTGAAGCTTCAAGTGTTTGGCGGAGAGAGAAAAGGACACAAGAGGGCAAAGCAAAGAGATGTGGAAATGATCAGGGTGCTGCTGGAGTGACCTGCTGGAATGTGCACTTTCACCTCCGTGGCCATGCTCCATACTCATCAGTCTTATCAATCTTATTCACAGAGGTCAACTAAACATTTCACCGAAGCCATTCTTCACACTAATAATAGTGTCGCACTGCAGCTTAAAAAAAAAAAACGTTGCCATGTATTTTATTAATGACAGTGATGCTCGAGATTGCAAAGACTGTAAAGACTTTATTGGAGATGCTCATAGACTATGACATCATGAGCTTGCTACTTAGGAGTGGTGAACATTTAGCCAGACCAGATAAGTGGTGACTCATCTTTTTTAAGTGGAGAAATTAATATATTAATCTAAAGCGCAGGCCAGCATGAACCCAGGAGCTCAGGCTTAACTCGCATCGCATCAGTCCCTGATCACGGTCACTTTTTTTCCCTCCTTTTTAATTCAGAAGCGACCTTCTGGCGGATAAGACTCTCATCAATCTAAATCATAACGTATTACGAATGCTTGTATGACTTTTCCAGGAGCGTAGTTTTTTTTTTTTATGTACAAGTGCAGCTTTAACCATAGAAGTGTGCAGGCTTGCCACATAGATTATTTATGGACTGGCATTTGATAGAATGGCTCTTCCTCACTCCCACACTGCAGACCAAACCCTGTTGCGCAGGGCATGAGTCACATCTGAGCAGCCATAAATCTGAAACTGTTCCGACACCGTTGCCACTCCAAATCCACTTATCCATCACGCAGGCAGGCACCACCACCACCACCAGCTCTGCCGAGCGCACCAGGCCGAGACGCGGTGCTGACACACAGACACGTGCACACTTCAAAAAGAACTCCGTACGGTGCCCCAAACCCAAACTGTAACCTAATACCCAATTAGGCCATCAAAAAAAAAAAAAAAAAAAGACAGCAACAGATGATCTATATGGAACACTGACATTTTGTTAGTGTGGGTTCCTGGGAACGTTGGCAAGACACGATGTTAGTTATAATGAACTGTAAATATTTTTACAAAGCACAAACTGAGCCACTGTGCTGTATTTTACCTTCTTCCTTCCAGGATGACGGAGACTGATTGGAACATGTAAGAACATGTTAAACACATCAGTCTCCCAGAGGTAACAATTTCGAGAAGGCTGACCATGTCATTGTCAGCGCTCTTTCTGAATTAGCACTTGAAAGCCTTCACGCTGGGACGGGTGTTTAGAGTTGCACTCCTGTTTCTACAGGCCCACAGGCCGAAGGGATTACGCAGCCATTTTCACCCTCCCTTACAGAACAAAAAATCATCCAAATATTACTTGATATGGAAACTAGTACTTTAAACTTTAAATCTTGCTCTTGAACTCTCACTCACTCCCTCATCGATTATACAGTACAGGCCATTCTCATTCAATGCGTTTTCTTTATTTTCATGACTATTTACATTGTAGATTCTCACTGAAGGCATCAAAACTATG
>JAOVVG010000047.1:14950488-14960962 GCA_028566375.1 Leptodoras nelsoni | reverse complement strand
GTCTCTAAAGTGGCCCTAGTGTGTGTGTGTGTGCCCTACAATGGATTGGCGCCCTGTCTAGGGTTGTTCCTGCCTTGTGCACCGGCTCTCCCGTGACCCTGAAAAGGAATAAGCTGTTAAGAAAATGAATGAATGAATGAATGAATGTTCCACAGTGAAACGTCGTCGCGGAATCTGTGATTGCTGGAATTGAGACAAGCATGTGAGGGTGGTGGAGGGAACAATGAGAGCCTGGCATTGAAGTTGATCGAGGGCACGGATGATCGGATTTACACAAAAACGAGAAATACGTAACTCCCTTTTTGTCTTTTCAAGAATTCCTTATGTTTACGTTTGTTCCATTTTTACATAATCCTTAAGGCACGGGAAAAAAACAGTTGCGTTTTTGCGGAAAGCTCAAACAAGGTCCCAGGTCAACGGGTGGACGCGTTTAACGTTGGCTCCAGGTACGTTCGTGCAGTCTAACTCGCTGATGAAGTGCCTGACAGCGAAAGAGAACTCTCCAAGAGCTTTTCTTAAACCCGCGTTTGCCACTCTCCGTTTGGAAAAAGTGAAAAAGCTGCAGATGGCACGTCTTTTAACAAGAGCTTTTCACGCGGTGCCTCCCTAATCCGGGAGATGGATGTTCTTCAGCAAGTCAATGAGTTTATGTGTACGAGTCCCCAGTCTCCTTTGGTCCAATAGTAGCCCACTTTCCAGTAGCTGGGTTGGCTTTTCTATTGCACTGGCCCTCAGGTCTTGGACAGCAGTTCTCTTGCTTGTTAAGTAGTAGTTGTGCTGTGTTAGAGCTTGTCCTCCTGCAACAGGGTGCGATTGTTTTGCCAAGCTTGTGTAAAATGAGTGGAGGTTTGAGAATGTGAGTAGCTTCATGCAGCGCAAAGGAAGAAGAGTTTCTTGAGGAAGAGGGGCATCCAAGGCTGCAAGACAAAGAGAGAGGGAGAGGGAGGAAGGGAGTGAGAAGGTGAAGGAGAGCATATTTGAGGAGATCAGTTAGAGATGGCTTCATTTGAGCTCCATCACCTGAGAGGGATTAAATCTGTCAGAGTTCAAGGGTAGCACAGGAACGACGTGAACGTCTGATTTTGTTAAAACGTCCATAACTGTAGATGGAAACGCAAGTCGAATATGTCTTAAAGATTTCAGTTCAGGTTGAGCGTAATGCCGGGTGCGTAGAGCTTGGAAGAAAGAGAGTCTGCTGTCTTCACTTTCTCTGTCAGCAGGAGATTTGTGGTCTGATTTGTTTTTAACTCAGATCAAGCTCCTGCAGTTTATTGTGTTTCAGCACCACTCTGATGCAGAACATCCGTGAGCAGTTGCGCACTAATGAAGCCCTGTCATTCCTGCTTAAGTTGATTTATTAGTTTAATGACAATTTGACAGCCGTAATCAACGTGTTATTGGGTCTGGCGGCGGTGTCAGGGCAGAGGAGGATGTGTATCGTTCAGGGACGGTTAACGCGCGGTTCGGCGGTGCTATGGCACCCCTCTGGCTTTCTCTCACAGGGAATGGCGATGGCATGAACTCACAGTCACACCGATAACTCCCCCCATGTGACCCGCTGTGGCAAATCTGGTTTGAGTTCTCTTTGTATTCATTTGCCACGAAAACACCCACACGGCCTTTTCCTCGACAACATCAGCTCGCGTTAATTCGTTTATCCAGACCCGTAGGCTCCTGATTCGAATTTGGAGTGGCGTGCTTCCTCCACCAACAGCCCATATCTCTGTTTTGTGAGCTGTTGCTTCATTTAAGAAGGGGTTTTCAGTTCATGCAAATAAAAGGGTGCATTTAGCAGCACCATTTCACACCACCCATTTGTCATGTCATAGCACTTTGCGGGTAAAACATTCATGTGTTAGAATTTCACTGTTTTTTGGTTCCCTCATACACAAGGAGATTCCCTCTTTCCCTCTCAATCACTGTCATTAGAGGATCCCTTGTGCTGGCAACGCTAAATGCCAAACAGATGGTTTTCTTTCGGGCCACATTTTACCGCACTGTAAAAGTTAATTTTCGGAAATGAACTAAAATAAAAAGGACTTATTATATAATTCTTCTAATACACTCCATATTTCCTCATGGTGATTGGAAACTGTGGAGCTGCAGACAAAAGATCCAGTGTCCCATAAGTGAGTGAGATTTTCTAGCTTTCACCTTTGTTAGTCCCTCAATAGCTAGCCTCCCAAAGCAATTATACCTTAATGTTTCCGTATAAAGCTACTAAATATGGTAATATGGCTAGTTGGGTAGAATACCTTTTAGTTTACTGACCAATAAAACTTCTGAATATGGGACTTATTTCCAAAAAGCATACATGAAACAACCTTGAAACAGATTTCTTTTAAGTAGCTTGGGTCACACAATGGCATGGAAGGTAGACTCGGTGACATGGCATATACGTAAGGCTGTACTGCATTTCTTTTGCTATCCTTAAGGCTCATTGTGTTTTCTTAGTACTTTAAGTAATGAGGCCAGTTGCAGTTGCGGCAGCTACATCATGCCATGGGCTGCCGCATGAGACAAATAACTAGATTTTCCCTCATTTGTTGAGTGTGTTTCATTTTTGTTTATTACCTTGGAGTTGAACTAAATGCTGAAGTAAAGAAAACCATGTGACCGTAATGTTAGCGTTTGAGAGGAATGCCGGTGAGGTTAACCTCACTTTTATGTGCCAGTTCTCCATATCTGCAAGCCTTCTTAGCCCCGCAACCCTGCTTGCGCTGGACCCTTTATGATCATCCAACATCCCGCAAGCTAGATGCCACATCCTCAACACCCTCCTTAACACCCGGGCTGGAAGGCCTGCAACCATGACTGGCTAATGGGGTGTCAGCTGAGTGTTTGGGACAGTTCAAAGATTTATCTGCTCTTTCAAAATGCCCCTGTTAAGTTTAAGGAACTTGACTCGCTCTCCTCTTGGCTGTGCATGTGTCTGTGTTGGCGCAGGCTGTGTCCTACCCAACCCTTGAGCAATGTTCACACCGGATTTTTGCCTTGCAAATTTCTTTTCCGGGGCAGAGCAAAATCAGGTGATTATGTGCGTCCTGGTGTGACATGTTCCTGGAGGGTTCGGTTAACTTCTAACCATAGCCAGCTAGCTAGTTTGTTATTTGTACAAACCCCATTGCCAGAAAAGTCGGGACACTTTCTTAAAATGCAATAAAAACCGAAATCTGTAATTTGTTAATGCTCTTAAACCTATATTTAACAGACAAAAGGACAAAAAAAAGATTTTCAGTCTTTTTACAACGATGAACCTTATTCTATTAGTTAAATATAAGCAAATTTAGAAATGTATGGCTGCAACACTAAAAGCTGGGACAGAGGCATGTTTACCACTGGGTCACATCACCTTTTCTTTTAATTCTACTTTTTATGTATTTGAGATTAATTGTTACAATTTTGCCAGTGGAATGTTTCACTGTGGAATGCTGCTCAACATCGTCTGATTCTCCTCTTCACGATGCACCATACAATTTCAATAGGAGACAGCTCTGCACTGCAGGCAAGCCAGTCAAGCCACACTGTTGTAAATCGTGCAGAATGAGGTTTGGCATTGTCCTGCTGAAAAAGACATGGAGTTCCTGGGAAAAGATGTTGTCTTGACAGTTTCTCCAAAATACCAATATAAGCCTCTGCATCAATGATAAGTTTACATATGTACACAGATCACCCATGCTGCGGGCACTGATGTACCCCTATGCCATCAAAGATTTACATTTACATGTATGGCATTTGGCAGACACCCTTATCCAGAGTGACTTATACTTATCTTATTTATACAACTGAGCAGTTGAGGGTTAAGGGCCTTGCTCAAGGGCCCAACAGTGGCAGCTTGGTGGTGCTAGGGCTTGAACCCCCAACCTTCTATTCAGTAACCAAACCCCTTATCCACTGAGCCATCCTGTTTGCACTTTTCATTGGAAACAGTCTGGACAGTCTTTTTCATCTTTGGCACATAAAATCAGACATCCATTATTCCAAAAACAACCGTGGACTCATCACAGAACACGCTTCCACTGTCTTTTGGTCCATCTCAGATGACTACAGGCCCAGAGAACTCACCAGTGAAAAATGAATAGATGGCTTCCAGTTTGCATAATAGAGTTTCAGGTTGCATTTCTTGATGCAGTGGTGGACTGTGTTAAGTGATGGTCTTCCAAAGTTCTCCTGAGCCCATGTGACTGTGTCCATCATGGTAGCATGGCGGGTTCTCAAACGATACTGCCTAAAGGCTTGATGGTCACGCACATTCAGCAGCAGTTTCTGCCTTTGGCCTTTATGCACTGAGATTTCCCCTGACTCCCTGAATCCTGTCATGATATTATACTGTAGAAGATGAAAGACCTAAATTCTTTGCAATCTTGCAGTGATGAACGTTGCATTTGAACTGACTGACAGTTCTCTCATGAATTGTGGCACAAGGTGGTGAACCACTAAGCCTTTGGTGGATGCTCCTTTTATTCTCTGTCTTGGTGACCTCACCTGTTACCAGTTAAACTGCTAACTGTGGACCCTTCCAGTGTTATTTGTAGAACTTTTCAGTTTTATTTTGTGACTGTGTTGCAGGCATCTATTTCAAATTTTTTTATTATTTTGTTTTCTGTCTTTTTGTCTGTTAAATCAAGGTTCAAGTGAATTAACAAATTACATATTTCAGTTTTTATAGCATTTTTACAAAGTGTCCCAACTTTTCTGGAAATGGTGTTTGGAAGCGATCAGACTTAGCCAAGGAGCAGAAAAAAAGCTTCTTGACACAAAGACACTAATAATAATAAGCTCTTCAAGACTTGACAAGCTCCGCACTCATTTTCCATTGACCCACGCTTCCAAGACTGGCAGATTAAGGGGGGTAAATTTCCTGTTCAAAATCAGGCGGTGGTTGGAAACATGACGCCTACCAGAAGCAAATTCCTTTTACCATGTCCCCTTCCATTAAAGTGAACATGCTTTTTTGAGACTCGGATATAATGCACATCCATTGTGACCACTGATTAATCGATCTGTGAGGCTGTACCAAAACCCAAGCTTTGACGGCCAGACAGTACTAGCCATGTGGGACCTGTCTCCAAATTCTGACTGATGTTTACACCCGCTATACGAATCACTTCAACAACACCGGGGAAGTATGATCCTTTCATTGCTCCTCCCCAGGCTTCCATTATTCCAACAGATGGACAGGCCTCCTCTGTTCCTCTATATGTTATGGGGCCTCTAATTACATTTGCTCTCCACATCAAACCCTTACTCAACACGCCTTTTCTTTGCTATGGGCTGGACGTGGGCTGGTCAGTTGAAATAGAGGAACTCATGGCATGTGGTTGCGGTTGTGCAGAGGATGTGGACGGAGTTGGGGACTCATCTTGACTCCTTGCCCTTTCATAACCTCTTGTAGGAGCAACGCTGCTGTTTAGTCCTGCTAGACCAAATAGATGCATCTAAAGTCGAGAAAAGGGGAGTGCAGAAGACTAGAGGAGTGCCTGGCTTGGCCCCTGCCTGTGGAACTAAGAAGCACTGGTGTGGTTTCAATCAGAGCCAGGCATGGAAGTCATTAGAGAGTTGTGGTGCTGAGCTCATTGTCTCTCTGTTTTCTCTACTCCCTGTCTTCTCATTCACTCTCTCACTCTCTCATACATACTGTCTGAAGATTAAGCATGGTGCTCACATATGCATGAGGTCTTTAAGAGTCACTACCTGGAGATACACACACTGATTGGTAGTTGAGTGTTAACACTGCACTTCTTGTCACAGCAGCTAAAGGAATTCCATGTCTCCTTGAGAAGGCATTAATTCAGTCAATAAAAGGAACTGTCTCACAGGAGCGACAGGTTATGATGATGTTATGGTTACGGATGTAAAACACTCAATTACTTCTATCGCTGTCACAAGAACGTTTCATGAGGCTGTCTCACACTTGGTAGAAACCCTGGCAGATGTGCCTGCATTATATGGATCTTGGTGTTAACGTGGTTAATAAGACTGATGTTGGTCCACTGATGTTGATGTTGGTGTGAAATTTCCTTCCTTTATTCATTCATCTTCAGTAACCTCTTTATCCTGGTCATGGTTATAGTGGACACAAAACCTTTCTTGGGAACAGGGGCAAGGGGCAGGAATACACACTGAAAGGGACATCAGTCCATCACAGGGCTCCAAGTACCCATGGTTTTGGGAGATGGGAGGAAACCAGAAAACCCAGAGCAGTATGAGAAACTCCACACAGAAAGAAACCCGAACAGAGGACTCATGAGCTGTGAGCCGGAAACACTCCTGTGTAATTTAGGATGTTTTATTTGCGTAACAGTTGAGTTAGGAATTTCATTCTTCTCTTTCTAAATGTTTTGTTGCAGACAGCCTCAGTTGTGGTCCATTTATAAATTTTAGGATTTGGACACTCTGTTTATCCCTCCATTCTCTCTCTTAGTAACTGGGTTGCACAGCAGGGACCAGTCTGCGGTAAAGAGCATGGTAAAGAAAATGTGTGGGGCGGAGAAAAATATCCACCAACATTTTTCAGATTCCTGTTTTTTCCTCTCACAGTTATCCACTTGCATTACATGTTGGCTGACTTTTCTTCAGCTCAGTGTTATTTTATTTGGAGCAGAGCCAGGCCTCAGGAGCAGACTGTCTTCTATAGCGTAAACAGCTGTCACAGGCAGGGGTGGCAAGGAAGTGGTGTGCACACGCAGAGGTCGCGTGTAGTTTACATGTTTACACCCCAATGGCTTTGGTAATATCACTGCCTGGTCACACATAACGGCCACTAAGACCCAGCAAATGGCGCCTATGAGGGCGGTTCATGTCGAAATGGATTTATCGGCTGAATAAAAGTTCTGTGTAAAAGTAGGCAGCTTACAGCACAGGAGCACAGCATAGTACCATGTACTGGGAAAGAAGGAAGAGAGCTACAGCGTTTATCTCTCTAATATCTAAGGAGATACGAAATCCACTTGCACAAAAAACAGTATGCATTGGTGTTCATTTGTAACTGCATGATGTGTGGTGTGCCTAAGGCTTTCGTTTGGAAACCTGAGTTCATATTGATACTGTCAGTGATCTGTAAATATGCAACCTTGTTACTATACTTAACACTATACTGACTGAACGTCCATGCCATTGTTAAGATCGCTTTTAACCTAATGATCAAAGAGCATTTTAGGGCTTTAACAGTATCTCTGAGGTGTCTGTTTTAACCTTGACATTTGGTCAGTCCCCATCAAGAAAGCTGTAAAACAGTCAAAAAATATATGTCCTCCTGGATACTGAGGTTAGGTTTAGGTGTAGGCATAGCAATAATTAGCTGTCTTAATAATTATGTCAATGGAGGGTCCTGACATGGATAAGATCTTTTAATGTGCCCTATTCTTTGGCACACAGGAACATAACTCTGAGTAGGTTTTTAATCACAATAACTTCATAACTTCTCCTTGTTCCTCTTATTATTATTATTATTATTATTATTATTATTATTATAAATGTCACTCTTAAAGAGTTAAAGTGAAAGTGAACTTAAGACTTTGGTTCATTGAGAAACATTGCCTGTAAGTTTAATTTACCTTGAAATCAGTAAATAAAGTAACTCACATGAACGAGAAAGCAGGAAACTCTAAAATAAAAAAAGAAAAAGAAAACTGTGACCACGTTTCCAGCTGTGCTCGGTTGGGGGATCAGTGGGGGCTCAAATCCCACAAGTACTTCTGTGCTATTGGGAAGTACGCATGATTATAACCCCACTAAATCACAGTATCATCAGAATTACCCACAGTGTCCTCTGCTTGCCTCATCCCCTCTCCACACTTGTCCCTTGTTGATGTGGTAGAGGCTGTCTTAAACTCGTCTTTACATCATAAAAATGAGTAAAACGAATCTGTGCTACAGTCTATGGATCTCCTCCTGCACTCTGAACAGCTTTTACTTCTGTAGCCAACTTTGGGAGAAAGTGCTGATGAGGCTTTTGCAAAGACCCGAAACTCAGGCTAGGTGCTGACTCTCACTGGCAACGCTTCTGGTAACCGCTGGACGCAGGTTATGGCCAAAGCAATTTAGCCACAGCCAACCTAAGCTCCTTACAGCAGCCACAATGTTTGCGCCGTTGTCTATTCTTATGCATAACAGCTTTGCTTCCTTGAGCAACCACTCCACAAGCACATTTTTGCAGGCTCTCAGCAAGACTGCTGTGTGGTTGTCTGGGATAAATGCAGTTTGAGGACAATGAGACTTGAGCAAGCAGTCAGAAATGCAATGAACTATGATGCTCATGAATGGGATCACATCTACACTCACCCACTTACGTTCTTAGAGGAAAATATCTGACATCTGTTAGTGCTTGATATTTTTTATAGGTCTTTTTTTTCTGAAAGTTGAGCGACATTTTTTATCAGTGTTCACCGTCATTAGCTTTATCTTTAGCTCTGTGGAAAATCCACGCCTGTTTCTGCAGACAGTTCTGTAAACATCCTATAGTGAGTGATTAGATATGGTTTGGAGGTTTGCCATATTTGATGTGTACTGTGTACTACAGGGCTGCATGGTGGTGCAGTGTTTCATATGCCCATGTGGGCTTCCTCCAGGTTTGAAGGTCTCCTCCCACCTCCCAAAAACATGCCAGGAGGTGGATTGTCTACACTAAATTGCCCCTAGGTGTAAATATATGCCCTGTGTGAGAGACTCTGTGTCGCATCCATATATAACTCCATATACACAATACACACATAATCTCCATGGGAGAGGCTGAGGATCCTCTGCATCCCTGACCAGGATGAAGTGGTTACTGAAGATGAATGAATGCATGTTCTGCTTCATCAGGATGCATGATTTCTTTCCTTAAGCCCATATACAGCCAAAGTGATAAGAGCTGCAATACAACGTGCATTACAAAGCCAACACATTAACCATTCTACTGTATTTCAGCACAGACAGTACAATCACAGCTCTGCTTTGTACCTTTTAATGCCAGTGAGTACAATCACAGCTCTGCTTTGTACCTTTTAATGCCAGTGAGTACATCAGAATAGGATTAATGATTTGTAATGTTTTAAAAGAGAATGCTTAACACGCCCCTTTCCTTCTTCCACAAAAGCCGGATCCCATTGCACCTCTTCCAAATCCCACTGACACTACTGAATTAAACGTTTAAGCTCTTAGAGATCAGAGACAGTATCAAATTCCTTGATCATATTTTAGCCTACTGTATTTTACCATTATTATTATTATTATTATTATTATTGTGCTTTCTTAAATTATTATTATTATTATTGTGCTTTCTTAAATTATTATTATTATTATTATTAATTTAGAGCAGGATGGGTTGACTTGATACGAGGACTTTTGTATATCACTGAAGAAATTCACAAGGCTGCTTGATTGACATAATCTCAAATTGATAATATCCTCACGAGTTGTAATTGAAGGCTTTTGTTTCCCATCACCTCGGCGTTTCCTCTGTGCTCTCTGTGGAGCTGAAGTAAGGTGCCATCAGTCTTCAGTAATGATGCTTGATGTTTGAGTCCCCTTGAATCTTTGGCATCAGGCTTTTGAAGTGTTCTCAATGTTGCCAGCACCATATGTGAGAATGTGTGCGTGACTCGCTCTGGGCACCCCTGTGGTGTTCCACACTTTTGACCCTGTGGACCCTTTTCTGATCTGGGCTGTGTTCAAGGGGTTGAGTAATGCTATGGTGTGAGGTAGAGAGGGGGTCTCATTAAACAGTTAATGATATACAACCGGGCAGCAGTATTTCGCATTCCCTGCGATGGCAAAGGTGACATGAAAAGCTTAAGGGCTCTGAAAAGCATTCATACTGGTGTGTGGTTTGTGTCTGTCCATCTCAGTGGCACGGATAAGGAAATAGGCTAAATAAACTCACTGTATGATGTGTAGAAGTAAATTAATATGTGTGGCGTGCTCGCCCGTTTTGGCCAAAGTGGTGGTGCTATTCAGAATTTCTCAGTTAATTGTTTAAGAACTACTCTACCATCAACCAATCAAGCTGTATTAAGAATGGTAATAGGCATAGGAATTAAAATAACTTTATTACAATGCCACATGAGAAAAATTACATCATACCTATGCTGTCATACATATACCAGTGCTGTCTGCCCTTCTTTTTTTTCCTTCTGAAATATTTCCTCCTGCCATCATCTTTATATCCCTAACATTCAGAGTGTAACTAGCTGCCTAGTAGCTTTAAAACAGAAACAGGAAATTGCGTCTTGATTGGTTAATCCATTTTTTTCAGCAGAGCAGCCACTGGCCAATGAAATGAGTGATTAAACAGAGTAATGGGTGTGTGCCTTTGGCATCTTTTGTGGTTAAATTTGGAGGAATCATTTTATATATATATATATATATATATATATATATATATATACAGTACAGGCCAAAAGTTTGGACACACCTTCTTTATTTTCATGACTATTTACATTGTAGATTCTCACTGAAGGCATTAAAACTAGTTCATTCATAATATAATTCA
>JAOVVG010000047.1:14926997-14944233 GCA_028566375.1 Leptodoras nelsoni | reverse complement strand
TATAGACATTCTTGGCTAATTGCTGCGGTATTACAGGAATAAACCTCTCATATAATCAGCTTGAAGGTGGTAATGGCGATAAAATATCACGGCACCTTGCCTTTGAGTACCTTCCTATAACCGGATGCCCTTTTGTATTTTATTCCTTCCTTCATTCGATCAGGGAGCGTGAGAGATCAAAAATAGACTTCCATTATTCTTGGAGTATAATCTCATTTTCAGAAATGTAAAGATGTCAAATCTAAACACGCTCGTGCTTTGCACTATAGCGTCTCCTTACAGCCGAATGAGCTTTTACAGAGAGCCTGGAATTTCTAGAACCCGGTGCACTTTGATGGCTAGCGTTTGGCTGTGACTTGGCAGAGAAGCTGTTTATATATCAAGGGCAGATTGTTGCGCTCAGATCTTGGATGCAGCGTAGCATGCGAACGGTGAAGGCTGATGTCTTTATGAGTAGAGGCTTCGGCCGCTAAAAGCCAGTCACGTTAAACTACGGCATTTATCTCAAGTTCAACATGAATCTGAGATGAGTGTTGAGTAAGAATTAGGTGTGTGCCGCTGTTGTCGTCCGCTGGAAGTGATATTTGAAGCTACTTTCCTGCTTAATTTCTGGTTTAGAGCTTAAATGTGAGCCCCTTAAGCAACTGCTGAAAATATTAGGTGGGATAAGAGACTCAGACCATAGTTGTTAAAGCCTCAGGTATAAATCAAGCGGTGGTGAAAAAATATTTCCATAAAACGTGGAAGCCCCGGGTCCTCGAGGACAGCAGTTGGACACCCCTGTCTGAAATGCAATGAATCTCAGCCTCCTATTTGACATACCTGTGGTTTGAACCAGAGCAAAGACAGGTCCTTGCTCCAAAATCTCATCATAGCGAAAGCTAATCTTTTCAGCCATCAGCTGAAAGATTTCAGCCTTGCTTTGGAGTTTTCCATTCGCAAAGACTCGGCGTGTGGAGAGCACACAGGCTCTGTTGAACGTCCCGAGTAGGATGTTACACAATGCAGCAAGCAAAACAAATCCTCACAAAACACAAGGCCAGCGAACACACAGGTCGAAAAGTCATGCTAACCATGCAATCAAGAGTTTAGAGGAAGCGTCGTTAACGCGAGCGTTGCTGAAACAGCTACGAATTATTTCTTAACTACTAATAGGTGTTGTTGAAATGGATGACCGAGCTGCTGGTTGGATGAAGGTAAAATGGGCAAAAGATGAGGAAAGAAAGCAACAGTTTGCAATACCACCCACCGACTACCTAACTGATTGAACGCTCCACTGGTCTCCGTCTGCTTTTTATACTTCCAGCCCAAAAATTTCCTCAGTTCTCCATGCTACAATAGCAATCAGGTTGTAGGCTGGTGGGGGAGGGGGGGAAGGCGAGTGCACAAATGTCAGGTTACTGTAAACACGTCAAAACTGTGTACCATATGTCTGTGTGAATGTGCAGTGCGGTCACATAAAAATGTGCCTACTTATCCTTCTCATCACGTAGTGTAAGCCTGGAATATAAAACTCAGCTAAACAGAAATCTGATATCGAATATGGTTATCATTGGAATAACCTGAAGATGGCCTCCTGTGAAATTACTTTGATGTCAATATCAGGCATGTTCAAGACGGAATTCTAGCTTTGATATTTATTTAGGTTTGGCTTTCCAGGAGGCTGACGCTGAAACGTTGGTTTTATGCTAAGTAAATGTGTAATGACAGAACGTGATGCACTATTTACACCGGTCAACAGTATATCAAATGCAGTATATACATTGCATGCCTGGAGAGAGCCCGTATGGACTGTTTTACATTACGTCCTGTTCAATTTCTGTTCCCATGAATCTTTTTTTAAAGCCAAAGCAATAGACATTGGGTTGGGATGCCAGAAAGATGCAGATGGTCTCCATCGCGTAGGCACAAACACTCGACCTAAGATCAATATAGACTTTATTAAGAGTCTATAAAGACATAAATTGACCCGAATTGAAATAAATGGCATATCAGATTTTAATCCCCAAATGACTTTTGTTTAGTAGGCTTGTCATCCATCATTGTCAAAGTAAAGAAGGATGGCCTATACGTATATAATAATCAACAGCATGTGCATAATGTACAAGAGAAAGACTTTAAAGATAAGATAAATGGTGGAACGGGCTCCTGTGGGGTTAGCCCTGATTTTCTCATGTCGGAGGGAAATGAGACTTCTTGAGGGGAAAAAAGACTTCTCCTGGTAAATAAACATTTAAGGAATTTGGCAGGTGCCTGTACATCTATCTCATTTACACAGCTGAGCAGTTGATGGTTAAGGGCCTTGCTCAAGGGTCTGGCTCTGGCAGCTTGGCTGTGGTGGGATTTGATCTCGCAACCTTCTGGTTAGTAGGCCAACATCTTAACCACTGAGTTACACTGCCCATTTAATTTTGCATCAGTCATCATATAGTTATTAACACTACTCACTACTCACAACAATACAAGGTAGTGTTGTAAGAAGTTTTCAGGCCCTTTATTTAAGCAAAGTCAGCAATGTTAAGGGGAAGGGTTGTGTCAGGAATGGCATCTGGCGTAAAAACTATGCCAGACCAAGATGCGGACTTGATCCGCTGTGGTGATCCCAAGGAATGGGAGCAGCCGAAGGAACTACCATACCATCAGTGTGTAAGCAGCATTTTACTGTCGTAGCTGCTGGAGGTGGAGCTAGTCTGGACTACCTTATATACAGTTTTATTTACAGGGACACCAGATACAGCTGAGGGGTCATGAGATGATTAATGGGAGAGGAAAGAAAAAAACCCAAACTTCTTATACACAAGTCTGTTCTCAGGATTTAGACTTTTTCTCTAATCTTTGATTTTTGCTAAGACATTGGATCATTTGGACATTTTTTTAAATGAAACCACGTGAGATGTTTAGAGGGAAACTATTAACTATTTGGTGGAGCTGTTAACAACGCATAGACATGACTGAAACGTGAGCCGTATAATATTTCTTTCTGAAATGTAGCGGAGTGGAAGTATAAAGTAGCATAAAATGGAAATACTCAAGCAAAGTACAAGTACTTTGTACTTGAGTGTATGTACTTAGTTACTTTCCACCACTGGCCAGCACAGGACCTCATTCTGCTCCTTCTCCCACAGAATGATAGTTTCTACAGCGTTGTGGTAGGTCATACAGTTAGGCCTGTTACTCTATCTCGGTGCGTGATATTTAAAACTTGGCTCCAGTCAAGAGTGCTGTCTCTTGTTTGCAGCTATTGTGTTCACCCGAGGACATTTTCCTGTAAACTGGACACTAAGACGTTACAGTAGGAGGAACAGTTTAGTTATTACTGGCTCCTTTGCCTTCGAAAATCTGGCTTATAGACACTGTTGTTTTGGCTTGCGCTGCACTCCTTTCAGACATAAAGCTCAGAATCAGAGTAGGGTTCGCATTCAGCGGGCCTTTACTGTAAATACGATGCGGACAGCACAATTTTATATGATTTTCTTGTTCCAGTGAATTTTTAATGGAGTACAATACCACACAGATCAGTTATGATAGTAGTTGAACATCTTTTGCATTTTTTGTTGCCATTTTACAAAAGAAATACTGTAATAGATGTTAATGTCACGATCATCAGCATGTCAGTACTGCTCAGTAAAACCAGTGTATGTTTTGTCTTGTGTTCCAGCTAGCTATGTTCACCCAATCTGCAAAGGCTGCTCAGTGTGTTCGAAGGATAATGGGTGTATGACATGCCAGCCCAAGCTCTTCCTTTTCTTAAGGAGGGAGAGGATGAGGCAGTACGGCGAGTGTCTCCACGTCTGCCCCTCTGGCTACTATGGCACCCGTGGGCCGGAGATCAACATGTGCTCAAGTAAGACCCTTCACCCTTTTAGCATTGCCTGTGCATTTCATGGACACATGCACACTCACAAACTAATGCACCTATAGCCCACATAGACACAGACCTGGTTTAGAACAGTTATAGCAATGGTTTTTCAGAGTCAGGCAAGTTGGATGGGATCCAAATGTCTTTAGAGTAGTCGAGCTCCATGAGGCGTAGTTCTACTTTAATAGGTATCGTTTTGTGGGTTCTGCAAAGGCTGTTTCAGAAATGATCAATATCAACGATTTCACCTAGATACACACACACACACACACACACACACACACACACAGTCTTTGCAAATCTTTGCAGTCGAGCTCAAAAATAGTGTACACTGAAATGAAACGTGGATTTTGGTCTCCTGTCTGCCCATCATGTGCTCTGTAAAGACATCTGGATCCAATGCAGTTCACTGTGGAATCAATGGAAGTGAAATATGATTGGTTACATATACAGATGGAAACAACTGAATGACAGCACTGTGTTCCCATAACCATTCATAACAGATTCGTGTCTGGTGGTTATATGATTTATTCAAAGTACTAGCTAACTTCCTTTCGAAACTTCCTGTCTCTTCTATTAAAGGCGTAGGTCGAGTCTGTTATATGTGAGTTATATGTGAAACCGCGCTGATGAAATTACTTTAATAATCTCTTAAGTCACTGTTTATCACATTTATAAAACTTGTAGCGCCGATCGAGGCTCAATTTAATAGCCAAACACAGCCAAGCCAGAACATATTCAACTAGTAGTGACGCCAGCAGTGTGTATGGTTTAGCAGTATTTTAGAAGCATTAAAGGAATAAAATACAGGTGAAAGCGCATATCCTGCAGCATGTAGACGATGTAGCCATGCTGCTGTTTGCGTTTGAGATGTCCCTGCGCATCCTAGGCCAACAGAGCTAGCCCACTAACTTTTATTCCACTAAGCTAGATAAAATACAGTTTAGAGAACAAAAAATATTTTGTCTGGTTGCTTCTGATGTGTATTTTTATTACTTAATATGTTCTGTCTGTGTACTTTATTAGATAATATGTGTATTTAGTTCTCTCTGAGCTGGATAGTAATCTAGCTGAAAGATCGAGCAATAAAATGTATACAGAAACAGACACTGTAACTCTTTCTCTCAAATTATTGGCTGCCTCTCACTGTGGGGCTATCCCTAAAGCTGATAATATCCAAATTTCCCTTTTTCCATTGTACAGGACTGTCAAAACAAATCACAGCTCAGGGTCTATACAGCTCAGGAGCTATAATATGATAGACATGAAAATGCTACTATATGTATATACTATAAAATACTACTGATTGTTCCCTGACTAATTAAACGACCTTTTTCCACATTAAAAAATCCTGTGCTCTGTAGCTTTAAGTTGTTCATACATGGGTAACATTAGTACACTGAAATGTAGATCGCATGAGCTTTCTAAATGTTGTCATTTCTTTGCTGAACTCTTGTAAATATTGTGATTATTTTTCCAACATGGCAACATTTTTTGCTACTTTTTTTTACTTTAATACAATTTTTATAACAATATGTGCCCAATACATAAACCTTAAAGCCTGTATAAAGTCCTCATACCTTCATCTTGTATGTTTTTCCTAAATTTAAGCAGACAACACCCTTAGTCACATGCTGTTTGAATTAAGCGCTCAGTATTAAAACAATGGTGATGGAAGATAGCAATATTTTAAGCCTATCTGTTGAAAGAATAGAAAAAAATCTATTAGTAAAATGTGTCCTTTTCCTCCCCAAACGCTGACCGGCATCATAACATTATTTTAACATTTGTATCTGGCTGGAGATACTCTGGGGCTTTTGTAGGTTTAGAGAAAAGCCTGAGGTGTTGGCTGAGTTTGTCATGTGAAAACAGAAAGGAACTCGAACCCAGTAGGCTGTGGGAGCCAAGCTTCTGACAGACGTGGCTGAAATGGCTCCTCAGAGGACCATGTCAGGACCTCCAGGCCCAATAATGTAGACACACCGCAGACACCTCAGCAAAAAAAGCCACTTCCTTGCCCAAGACCAAGATTTTTTTTTTCTCCAATTTTAGCGAGCACTGAAATATAGATGGTAAGTAGGACTGAGATAAATCTCTGGTTATAAACTAGTGGTAAAAATCCCGGCTCCTCTGAGCCATCTGTGAACATTGATCTTAAACCAGGCTGATGTCCGGCAAGTTAATCGGTGTTCCCTTTCGAGCAGATCTTCTCCCAGAAAAAAACATCACAGTCACGTACCATTAGATCTCAACAGAAAGCTTGCTTTGATCCCACCGTGATCCCAATTTCAGTCATAATCCAGTCTCACATTTGACCCTCCTTTATCATTCTAGGATAAGCTGTTCTTCTCTGTCAGGCATAATGCAATGTTCTAACAAGACTAGTGCAAAAGGTTCATGGCTGGGAAATGGCACACTGGAATCACCGCAAGACTGTGAGTTTGGAAAGCAACGTTACGGCGTGACTTGGTCACGTTTTCAAAAAGTTCCAGTTCTGAATTCACTTAAGGAGCTGCATGTTATTACGCTGAAGAACGCCTGGCCAGACTTTGAGATGGAAAAAGAACAACAAAGGCAAAGGAGCGGCAGGTTGACACTCTGTCAGAGAGCCTTTCTCAGGGGAGAGAGGGTCAGGTGCTTTGAGACATCCACCAGACTGCACTCCTGCTCTGGTGAGCATCATCTCAGTGACCCTAACCTACAGGTGCACGCTTTACCCACAAGAGGCAAAATGGGTCATTCCAGCACCGTCTTTCTCGTCATGTGGGAAGAATGAAAGTAGAGTTCTGGTGGTGAAGAAGTGCAAAAGATAAAAGTAGGAAAAAGATGCTCTGGTGGAAGAAAAAGCTGTGCAGGTACTGTCAGTTTTTCGACCACATTGTCAAGTGAAACCCTCTCTCTCATCAATCTTGCGCCCTCTCGGTTTCTTCCGTCGCCCCCAAACGACTCTTTCAGAGTGTTTTAACAGTGCCATAGACAGTCACACACATTCACAGCTGAGGCAGTTCTACTGGAAATGAGATCTTAACTACAGTAAATGGAGAATTTGATAACAGCAATAACTTCACTGGCTGTCACCAAGACACAACAGCTCAGTGGGTTAGTCCAACCCATTTATCTTTATAGGTATAGTGCTTCTCTGTGAAATCTAGAGGCATAGGAGAGGGCAGTAGACAATGAATAATGTAATCATTTTAAGCAGCGTTGTGTCTTTACAGCACTCCATTTTCACTGCAAGTCATAAAACATTCAGAACAATTCCTTTTAAATCGTGAATGATGAATGATTAAAATCAATACAAACAGTGGTGCTTCATATGACTCACAACAAAGAGCAGCCCTGAGATGTGTGAAACTAGGATCGCAGTCCATGAGGATTCCCACAGAGGAGAGCAGGAGAAGAGACATGCCGATTTGGACAGGCAGCCACCTGGTTAAACAAATTGGGTTGGGTGTGGAGGTAGTCTGGGAAATTAACCATTCAGAACTTTTGTATTAAATCTTTGAAATCTAAAACAAAAAATACAAATAACCTGTTCCCAAATATACTGTAGTTTGAAAAGTGGGTTGCAAAACTGAGTGAAATGAAATGCTTCCTTATTAGGGTGGGAAGATTTTTGAGGGAAACTAATGATTTTGACTGCCAGCGTCTTGGAAGTATATTATGAATATAACAGTTCATCCACCGCTGCCATAACAGCAACTATTTTTTTTTGTACAAGCAGTAAATCAATCTTTCAACAATCAGTGTGCCAGGAAATATTTGATATCTAGTTTAAGCATTGTGGGGTTTTTTTTGAAAACATGCCATATACTCTTATTTACTTCTTAGAAATCCTACATGGGCTATTACATCAAGTGTGAAATATTTCCAGTTTACTTGATTTTGTTGAACAGGCCTTTAGGAGCATCGACATAATATTAAAATGTGTAAACACATTTCTTATTGTTTACCTTTTCTATGTATGATTGCGTTTTGTACATGTACATAATCCCGCTATCCAGAGTCACCCAACAGAAAATGTGTTCCCTACTGAGTCCAGATATGATTATACACTGAAGTACCAGAAAAACTGGTATAGCAGTTAATAATTGGTAGGCACCCCATGGGATCTTGGAGGGAACGTTGCACAGTCCTCACGCTGATGTTTGTTGAGGCCCCAGCATTGAATTCTCATGTTGCACACCTATCACCCGATTCTTGCCACGCTCACCCAGAGTCTTTAAAGCCACACTGCTGTCATAAATTAGGTTTTGGCAGAATTCTTGTACTTGAAAATCCAAACTTTGCTTCTACCTCCGAAATGCTATGACCCATCTCACAAGACATCTCCAACTACTAAACCACGTTGAAAATCACAAAATCGTGATAACTTGCCATTCTCGTGGTGGAAACAGCTCTAGAAGCTTCCATAGATGTCTGGCGTTTTATATACACACTGGCAGATGCAACCAATGATGTGCATAGGTGGTGTTGCTATGTACTTTTCATAGGCTCCAGTACCAGTTTTTCTGGTTTATCAGTGTATATGCCACATATGCTCCACTGCGTAACAATTATAATTCGTTCCACATTAGAGAATGCAGACATCTGAAGCAATCTCCTACCTTCATCCTGTCCTAACCCTTAATATATTTAAAGGGGATTTTGGAAATATTGTGTTGCTGGGTTGGAAGTTAAGCAAAATGCCCACTGCCCAGAACTGTACCCAAAAACCATTAAGGACTCAGCGCAACCCAGAAAAAATGCTAGTGTAAAGCCGCTAGAGCTTTCGGTTATGAATGGGCTGTTCCATTTACAGTGACGTCATTTGGGACCTGCAAAACAGCGGTTGCATTTGGCCCCTGTGCCTGCACCGACCACATAATTCAGCCTCAACCAGACAGTGTGAAAGGCGCCTGTCCCTGATCTGTCAGCAGCTCTGTGCAGAAGCAACGCTAAATGGGTTTGGTGCACGCTGCTGATCTGCAGATCAGTGAGACTACCTAGTGTATCTAATCCATTTGTGTCCTGGCTGGATGTGAGCTTCCTTTGCTACTGTAGAAGACGAACATTAAGTTAGTCTTTTCTACTACTTCGTGATGGCCAGGAACATTGTGATGTTTGTCATTTGTTCTGTTTGTCAGATTTTATCAGTGATAGATCAGGAACACTGATATGGCTCTCGTGTGCAGAATTGCCTGTGCAACCCTCAGCACTGTCCCTGTTAGAGCCCCGGGGAAAAACCACAAAAGGCTTGGCTTACCATTTAGCATTACTAGATGACATGGCTGGGTGTGAGCAAGTAGTTTGTGTGACATGCCTTCACCAGCAGAAAGTCAGAAGAGCCAGGCTGCCTCTGCTGGGCCTGCTGAAGGAAAAATGGAAAAACGTGGCTGGACTTTTTCCCCCACCTCGGCGTAGTGGTTAGAGGCTGGTTGAGGGCGGACGTCCGTGCTGCACTAAGCATCTACTGAAAGCTTCACAGGGATTCAGGCCAACTTCAACTTTTGTCCACTTTTTAAAAAAAGAACTGACCTGTGGGTGTCTAGTTGACTTGTTTTTCTAAGCAGGATTTATGTGTCTGCCTAAATCTTGACAATGCTGTATGTATTGCAACATATGCATAAACCAAGGATACAAAGTCATGCACTAAAAATTAACTTTTTTTTTAATTGCGTGGAATCACTGGTTTAATCTGTCGTTTCTTTCATTGGATTAATTGCTCTGGTTAGATGAATAGAAAAGTTACATCTCTTTAAGCAGTAGCATCAGACTAATACATGTGCAATGCCAGCTCAGAGGACCTCATTATCCCTTATTATTCTCCCAGTAGCGTCTATGATGGAGCTTAAATGTGGCAGATCAGTTCATCAGTTAATCCTCCAGGAAAACGCAACCAAAGAATGATACACTGGTTGTTCGGTTGTTCAGTGATGCTGCAAGAGATTTCTACCATTAACAGCTTTGTATTGCAAAGATGAAAGCAACGAGAAAGAGTTGTCAGCGAATGATTTTTTTTTCCCAACACATTTGATATACTCCGACATCCTCACTTAGTAAATATCTATGCAGAAAGCCCAGTGCATTGGACTGGTTCCAGATTAAACATACTGTTCAAAGAGGGTGAAAGCGTTTCAGCTCGGCTTTTAAAGAGGTAATGGAAGAGCAATCCCTGAGAGATCGAGATCGGATTCAGGTGCTAAAAGTAACCACCTCTTTGCCATAGTGGATAATGTAAACTGGGGGACAGCTCTGTGGCCTGGGCCAAAGGACTTTAGTGGACATACTGTATGCAGGGAAACAGGAGTGCTGAAGAGTATTATGGAAGGGTTTAAATGGCAGGAGCAGGATTTTGTATTGTGTGCTCATGAAGAGGAAAGCCAGTGTAGCTCATACAGTATTAGTGAGATCTCTTTTGACTGTGGTTTGTATACAATGAGGTTTTTAGTCAGTATGCTATTGATAAGGGGGTTACAGTAATCAAGTTGTTAAAAACTCATGTATTTAGGGTTTCATTTTTGGATTCAGCAAATGGCAAAGACAAGCAGAATTACAAAGATGGGGAAAAAATATCTTGGTGAGTGTTCTAATGTGCGGCTCGAATGTTATGACAAACGTACCATGACAAATAAATAATGGTCACGGGGTTGTTTCATATAAATTTTTATGCTCTTTAGTTTAAGTATTATTACAACGTAGCAAAGCTGTTAGGTCTAATACAAAAGAAAAAGTTTGCATGAAATGCGATATTGCTTTTTGGCCTCGGTAGCGGCGTTCAGTATTTCAGAATCTGGGCTGTTGTTTACAGATGGTTGCTCAGGAAACTGCTGTCTGAGCTTTATGTTTTTTTTCTCCTTGGTCTGTACCTTTTGTGTACTTTGGAGTAAGAGTCAGGTGATGACAGGCTCACATGCCTAATGTTTAATGGATGGGGAGGATTGTCCAATTACAGATCTGATTTAGTAGTTGTTGGTTCATGACATGTGCTGGACATGTAGGGACATCGAACTGCTCAGAGCTGCTTATGCTGGCATCAAAAGTACACCACATCCTCCTGTGTGGCCTTTGCATCCATGCCAAGAACTCTACAGTACGTTGAAACTCGACCAGCTAAAGCACATGTTTATCAAACAGGTCTGAGCTGTTGTGGTGTCTGATGGTGGGACGGTTTGAAGACAGTACGTTGGAGACAGATATGAGGAAAAGATTTGTTTACGCTGACTACACAGTCTACATTGATGCACCATAGTGAAACTATGTGAGGTATTCAAGGATAGTTAAGCCAGCCTTATTATTCCTCATATCATATCAAATGCTCATTGTATTCTGTCAAGAAACTTCTCAAAGCTTCAAAGGTGCTCTGTTCTGTTCAGGCAGGAAATTCCCACTCATAATCTGCTTATGTTTTACTGGCCTGTTATTCCACAGCTGGAGTGTATGATGGTTAGATAATGGTGATTATGTCAAGGTTGTGTTCAGAACTATAGCTGAGGTGAGTGTCATGTCAGAAAAGGCGACCAATAGTCTGCATCAAAATGTAGGAAAATTTTCAGCCCTGTAAATCTTGTTTGGACTGGTTTGGAAGAATGATTTTCTGGGCTGGGGCTAAGAAGTGTAGCGATTTCCTTGATGTAGAATAAAATCCCTAAGAAACCTGACTTGTTAACTGAGAACATATAAAATGGCCCCTAATTCATTTCACAGACTATGATAATAATCTTATCTATAGACTCAGATCCATCCAGTTTATAAAAGTGTAAGCTCTTCTACATGCATAAAACTTCATTTAAGGAACCTATAGCTGGCATTTTGAGACTTCAGTGTGACTTCAGGCAAAAGTAAGTCACTACCATGGAGTCGGTAAAGATTGCCAATACAACAGACTATGGCCAGTAGAGGAAGTGACATGGAAAAGGCTTGAAATAGCTGAAATGTTCAAATCAAAGCCAATCAGATGTCTGATACAGATTCTAAGCATCATCATAAACTGGATCAGTCTAGGGAACTCCTCTTTAGTGCATGGTCCTGTTGTTGAAACTACTAGAATCTGCCTGAGAATGATATTTGTCAAGTCAGATCTCTGTGGTGTGGTGCTGACGGGATGAGACAGTGTGAGCCATGAGAGTCGAAGTTCCTCACCAAGCCTGGGCTCTGGGATCGTACAATAGCTCACAAAGGACTCAGTCTAGCACTGGATTTAAGCTCAGTATGGAGAATTTCACAACTTAGTCCTTAGGACATCATTCATCATACCCTATCTATCTTGGCAATGAATAAATCATACCTAACGGATTGTAAACAAATAAAATATGTGAGCCACAGCTTTAGATGCATGTGAAAGAGTAATTATTGAAGATAGACCTCTTGGCTATGGGCTTCCCTCCACTGCTAAAAGGGGTCATGATGAGGTAATCATTTGAGACTTCTCGTAGTAGACGGTTGTATGATCTCAGCACACACACACATGGTCAGAATTGTTTGCCAGGAATAGCAATTTAGCACTGCCACTGCCCCAAGGAGTCATCTGCAAACATCAGACCCACTTTTTACCCTTAATTGTCTTCTAGTCGCTCACTCAGCCTTGATCAGATGTAGATGCATTGATGATGTTTATGTGCTCATCACCTTTTAATCACTCTTTCTTGCCACTCTGCAGGATGCAGGATAGAGAACTGTGAGACCTGTTTCAGCAAAGAGCATTGTACAAAGTGCAAGCCTGGTTTTTACTTGCACAAAACCCGCTGCTATGAGAAGTGTCCAGAGGGCTTTGCTCCACTGGATGACAGCATGGAGTGTGGAGGTGAGGACAGCCTGCATAAGAGGAAAAAAAATGATACAGCACTGAGTAAAATAACACACCAACAGAATACAAGCTTTGGACCATCACCATCACAATGGCCAAAAGTGTTGTATTCTAGTATTTTATAACACACTGATTTGCCAAGGATTACAATTTCAGACTTTTTAATCATTTATGGCATTTTAATGTTGTGGAACACCTGTGAGACAAGGTCCTGTTATTACTTACATTATAACAGATATATGCATTCATTCCCTGTCTGTACCATAAAAACCCACAGCTTCTTATGTTATTGAGAAACCATAAAGCCCAAAGTCTGTTGTCCAGAAGATGATCGCGTGGAGGAAAACTTAAAGACTGACACCAGAGTCTGTTTAAATAAACATTAAATAAATGTCTCTTTACAGAAAGACTTCACCACAACAACAAATAAAAGTATTTTGTTAAATTAAAGTGCAGTTTTTAATCCATTTATTACGATATTTAGATTACACAGAGTGCCGTCATAAAGTCTCCATGAACAAGCTGTTACTACAGACAGTTTAACGTATTGGAATAAACACATTAAGCGAACTGCTGTCACGGCTACGCCGTCGTAGAAAGTCATCTTCTGAGCAATCCAGTTTGAGAATTCAACAATGCTGTGGTATAATAAACAGTAATGACTGATAAAAGTTAATGGAACTAATGGAAATGGAGCGAAAATGAGCACGTACGAAACTGCTGTAAGGAATAGCTGTAATGCTGTGCGTTGGCCGTGAAGTGCTGTCTGAGTGCTTACCCTTGTCTTCCTTCAGAGGGCTGTGAGGTGGGCCAGTGGAGCGAGTGGGGGACGTGCACCAGGAGAAACAAAACATGTGGCTTCAAGTGGGGACTGGAGACTCGCACAAGGCATATTGTGAAGAAACCGCCAAGAGACACAATACCCTGCCCTACGATTGCTGAGTCCAGGAGGTGCAAAATGCCTATGCGGCACTGCAGGAAAGGTGAGATAGTCCGTATATTTACACTCTTTTTGTGTAAAGTGGACATGTTATACCCTTTCCCACAAGTTTATACAGGTTCCTGGGGTCTTAATGAAATGTCTGTGACATTCTTTGGTCAAAATGCCACATGGATCATACACTACAGCTTACTTTAAACACCCTGTCTAAAAAAGCGTTTCAGTGCCCAGTTGCTTTAAATGACAATGAGCCACTGCTCACCCAGCCCCCTCTCCCACTCCCACTCCCAATTAATTGCCGTGGTGCCCGATTGGAGTGAGGTCATTGTGTTGACCAACGTGCCTGCCAACAAGACTCTCTAGTTTTTCTGAATATAAAGCACCATATTTTGACATTTCTTATTACATTTCAATCAGTTGTTTTTATATTCAGGGGTTTATGATCTATGTGGAGTACAGAAAAAGTTGTCTTCAGTTACCTAATCTCGATAGTTAAGAGTGCATTGTTGTTATAAGTAATTGTAAAAACTCACATCTATTTTCTTCCCATGACATCCTGTGTCGTACTGACCAAGTTGTACAAGCAACTTAAAGTTATTAAGCACACTGTAAGTACGCTGGCACCAAAAATAAACTTTATCCATTCAGCTCTTCTGTCCTCTCAGGCTGGGAGCCTATGTAGTGATGTGTATTGGTCTGTTCTGCTGACAGCAGCATATTTCCCTTACATTTTTCTTAACATTAACATTAACATTTTAACATTTTCTTAATGGTTCCCCTTTGCAAACCTGATTCTCAAGATTTTAAGATGTTTCAAAGTTTATGGGTTGGTAGGCACTCCAGAGATCTGACTGTATTTGCACATAAGCTGAAAAAGTAAATTTTTAATACATTTCACCTTTAAATGAAAGCTCTTGGTGCCAACTTGGTTACTTTATTGCTAGACTATGCGACTTTTTAGCCCCTTTAGTGACTTCAGTTTACAAAATTAACATCTTGAGCCGATACTAGCTCTCAACCCAGCTCTCCTTCTCAGTCACAGTTGCTCGTCATGTTGAGAGAGCAGGTTTGCTCGTAACGCCTGACAGAGTTTCATTTTGCCAGTCTTATATCTTCAGAAAATCTTATTTGGATATATAATGCCAACTAAATGATTTATCCTATGGTATCAGCTTCATGTGCCTTTTTCAGCAGCCAATATCTACTTTCCCCTGAAAAGTATTAACAGCACTGGCATGGAGTGAGTGGGCAATGTGTAAAATCAATGCATGCATATTCTTAGTATATTTTCAAGCCTGGGTTTTATTTCAAGCCATTTGCTGAAAGACAATGAGAGCGAGGCCATATTAAAGTCTTACACAGGGTCTAAGCAGGGAAACGTGCAGCACTTTGACATTCACCTGTTTCAGCATAACGTTTCATTTTTTCTGCTCCACACTGTCTTCTCTAACCTCAGTCCTTTTATTTGAATTGTAAGTGGCTGGTGGTGTGTTTTCATGCATGATACATTAGTGTTTTTCCATGCTCACTTTAGTCTGCCTGCTATGTTTTGCCGCAGTATATTTTCTCTTGGCTTCTCCTCTCTCTTCCTAGTGGAATTGCTCAGTGTATGAAGTGCAGTGGCACTCTCCGTTTCCTCTCCTCTACTCAAGACTTATTTGCGGTACGTGCTGCATGCAGCTTCACTATTAATAGAGAGGTCCAGTCTGGAGGAAAGTATTTGCACTCTAAACACAGCCATAGTTTTTTTTTTTCTTCTTCATGAAGCGCGTCATTTAATATAGATGACCCAACCTTGCTAATGAAAATAATTACCATTTTGGGGAAATCATATTAGCCAGCATGTATAGTAAGAATTAACGTCTTCCCTCTGTATTTGTACTTCCTGCTCACCTGATTACATGTGTGCCATTTGTGGTTCTTGAATTGCACTCATGTTACTCTAAATACACATAGAATTGCGATGTAAGGTCACCATATAAAAACAACACTTCCTGTAACTCTAGATGCTTTCATTTTTGGTGAGTGTGTTTTTCATTTTTTTTTCACTTGCACGTTTTAATTAACTCTCCACGGTTCACATGGACTGCATTCATTTCTAGAAATATCAATATTTATTTAACTGTTTCTTGACATCCAGTAAGGAACCTAAAGAAAGCAGTCGGAACGAAAGACCTTCATTCAGACTTCTGTTCAGACTGCAGTGTTTTTCAGCACACAGAGATCCTAGACTTTGGGTACACCCACGAAAATAGCCTGAGGCATACTGAAAGCTAGGCGTGGCGTTCAGGTGAGATGTGCGATGCACGCCGAAGTGCTTATTAGATGAATAAGTATGAAATAGGCTGCTCTTCTTTTTTTTTGCAGTAGCAGTGAAGTATAGAAAAATCATGGTGTGAGAAAGAATAATTATCTTTCTTCTAGAGGCCAAAGGTTAGTTCCTGCTGTCTGACATTTCCCAAATTACTTTATTATCCTTAATTATTATGAAGCATTGGGACACATGCTTATTGGCATATCTATGATCTTGTCTAAGGTCAGTGATTGGGGCCAATGTTAAAGTGTTAATTGAATGCATTGAAGAATTACTCTTTTGTCAGCTCACCTTGAGTCAGAAACTGCCAACATCCAAATATTCTGTTGTCCTGTTGAAGGTGAGTCCATGCCTCATGTACAGATTTCCTGGGATAGGCTCTGGATTCTGGTGTCTCTGGTGTCTCTGGTGTCCCTGAAAAGAAATATGAATGAATGAATGAATCTCATATTGGACATTTTTATATATCTTATATCCTGCACATTTCTTTAAATCCACTTGTACATGACAGATCATTTGTATACTGTATGGTATATAGATACATATAGAGATGTCATCTCATCCTGGATGACTGCTCACCAACTCAAACTTAACCCTGACAAAACTGAACTCCTGTTCATTTCTGGTGACTCACTACCACACCATGACTTGATTATCTCTCTGGACAACACGCCACTACTACCCTCCGCAACAGCTCGCAACCTCTGTGTGACTATTGACGACAAACTCTCTTTCACTGCCCACATCACAACCCCGACTCGCTCCTGCAGATACCTCCTTTACAACATTAGGAGGATCCAACCATTCAACCTTCCCATGTTTTTATACACTACCCCCTTACTACGCTCCCTCCACTGGCTTCCAATAGCCACTCGCATCCAGGTCAAAACCCTGACCCTCGCCTACAAGGCAAAAACTGGACCTGCGCCCTCATACCACAAAGCACTAATCACCTCTCGCACTGCACCTCGCTCCCTTCGGTTCTCCAGCACTGCCTGACTGGTTCCACCATCTACCAAGGGCAAACACTCCTCATGACTCTTCTCTGTTTCAGCCCGGAAGTGGTCAAATGAGCTTCCTCTAAGTGTCAGAACAGCTGAATCTCTGTCCATCTTCAAACGACGTCTTAAAGCTTTTCTTTATCAAAGATTCCTAAACTAGGTATCCTTTACAAAAAGAAAAAAAAATCCATACCTGATTGTACTCTTAATAGACATCTGATCTAGTATCAGAATATATTTGTTGGTTACCTCAAAGCACTTTTTCTTTATTTTCATGACTATTTACATTGTAGATTCTCACTGAAGGCATCAAAACTATGAATGAACACGTGGAGTT
>JAOVVG010000047.1:14915910-14926897 GCA_028566375.1 Leptodoras nelsoni | reverse complement strand
TCAGTGAGAATCTACAATGTAAATAGTCATGAAAATAAAGAAAACGCATTGAATGAGAAGGTGTGTCCAAACTTTGGCCTGTACTGTATACCAACAGTCCTTGTTTTTACACTAAAACTGCTCATTGGCACTTCTGGTAAATGATAACTGCACTTCTATGGGTTTCTATGGGTACTTTCTATAGTAATAGTTCATTTACAGGGATGTATGGCAGACATTGCATATAATCCAAGGCTCTTTATAAAGTACTTACAAATATTTTGATATTTAAGAAAGAAATACATACAGTATAGTTGTTTCACGTTCATGGAATAAGTCTCAGTGTCAGCACTTTACAACAGTCAGTAAATCTTTCCATGGGAATATTCAGGACAGGGGACTTTGTGGTTCATTTTTTACAATTTATTTTTTTTTAGTCTTATTAAGTTCAAGATAGAGATACAAATAGAGAGACTAGTAAAGGAACAGCCGTTTGTAGCCGTGTTAATGTAAATGTAACTAACTAGCTTGACTTGTGGGAATTCCACAGCATTAAAGATCATTCAATAATACATTAAGTGAAAAATGATAACTGTTGGCAACACTTGTATGAGCAATAAAACACTCCGCAACATGCCGTTATAGGAAACTAATCCACTTCGACCGGGAACGTTAACTCTGCTCTGGACGGCTAGCCTCATCAATCATCGTTGATTATTTTCCTTTCAGAGCACGTTCTGTCATATCTTATTCCTTGCTTAACGTATATGCCGGCAATTTGCATTCTACGTTTCAGCTGTTATATTTAACTGCCCGTATCCAACCCAGAGCTCATTCCTTTTGACATCTCTGTTCTAACTCTGCCAAACTAACTGCCAAATTGCTGGGCAAATCGTTGTCCATTCTTCTCGCTATATGTGTTATGACACTGCTGGCTGTCATGCTCCGCCTTTTTAAAACCAGGTTTGGAGGTCAGTGGGTTTATTTTTAAACCGTTTCTTTGTGTAGATTTTGCTTGAGGTGCGTATGTCTTGTTGCTTGATGCATTCATTTCAATGTCCAACTTTAGAAATGGTAGTGCATTTTTATTTCATTATTTTATTTTCAAAAACCATAGGGGCTGCTGAGTATTTTCATTCTTTACACCATGGTCTGTTATTCGCTGTAGTTAGTGTGTATCGTGTTATTGTGTTCCTTTTATATCTTCCATGTTGCATCAAAGTCCTCAAAAAAGCATGGCACTCCATTGTGCATGAGTGCACGGACACATAAATGCTAGTTTTCCGTCATTATTGGCAGTGATGCCAAAGTCCATTTCCAAGCAGTAGTAGAAATTTTACATGATACTTTGATGGCTGTCTGACCCAGTTAGTAAAATCTCTTGTGCAGGTGACCAGGAAAGGGCCAAAAGCCATTGAATTAGTCTTTGAGAGTGTTTCTCAATCTAAAACAGTGGACTGGATAGATTTCCTCCCAACTGACCTCTTAAATTACACTGGATTCTAAGGGCTTTGTAAATAAGTCCCTGAATGCTACCTAATATGACGGCTTTACTCCGATATACAACGAATTACGTTTAGGGACCTAAATAGGATTATGTTCAGACTATAAACATGTATGATTAAACACATGTCACAGTCCCAAGCGGACCACACAGCACTGGTGCAGAGAGGAAGCAGAAGGAGTCTGACGAGACGTGCACTGGGTAATATCGCTATAACCATAATATGCCTAAAAGCAGACACTATACACCAGGCTTAGGTTACATAAGAAAAGGACTTTTATACAGTTATGGATTAAGTGGATACTGGATATCTGCGAATGAGAGAAAGTAGCAGAGAGGAAAAAAAAGCCTAAGAATATGAAGGTGCACTATTTCTGGCATTGTTTATCTGATGATCCTGTTTCCATCGCTCTCCGTTTAAATACCACTACGAATTATTTACAGATTGTACAGTTATTCGGGCTTCACACTTGATCTGACCAGCCGGATTTATGCTACCCTTAGGGTACCAGTGAAAACATGGAAAATGCTTATAATTGTTTGCTTTACTGAAACGTTCTGATGATGGTGTAGTTATTCTACAGGATTCCACAGCAGCCATCAGGCGTGGAAATTCAGTGTTGCTTGGCTGCTCAGAGTTAGAGCTTGGGAGTCGGTTGCTGTGCCAACGCTCCCCTACAGGCACTTCAGCCTATTGTGGCAGTGTGTGGCGGGACTCCCTGGGGTGGGCTACTGCGTGGCCCATAAACACTGTTTATTAATAGGCGCTTGACTGCTTTCGAAAATGAAACGCCTGCTGAGCTCCATTCTGCGCCTTCCTCTGCCCCTGTCATCAAACAGGGAAAACGCTCCAGAAAGAAGAGAAGATTGGAGAAGAGAAGAGCAGAGAAGAGAAGAGAAGAAAAGTGATTCGCTAGAGAAAAGGCTGATAAAGAAAAACCTCTTAATGGTTGTATCTCTATAAACAGTCCTGTCAGCACCCTTAAGTAATCTTACAGCATGTGACTGATGTTTCCAGCCCTCCAGCTCAGCTTACTCCGCACAGGCCTGTCAGGCGCATGGAAGTTTCCTTTGGTGCAAAAACCTGTATGCCTTACCATCTCCACAGCAGGTTATTTTACATCACTACCATTAAAAAGTGGACTCATTCACTGATGGTAGCGAAGAGAAGAGAAGAGAGAAAGAAGAGAGGAGAAGAGAAGAGAGGAGAGGAGAAGAAAAGAAAAGAGAGGATTGGAGAAGAGAAGAGAGGAGAAGAAAAGATAAGAGAAGAGAGGAGAAGAAAAGAGAGGAGAAGAGAAGAGAGGAGAAGAGAAGAAAAGAAAAGAGAGGGGAGGAGAAGAGAAGAGAGGAGAAGAAAAGAGAAGAGAGGAGAAGAGAAGAGAGGAGAGGAGAAGAAAAGAGAAGAGCGGAGAAGAAGAGAGGAGAAGAAAAGAGAAGAGAGGAGAAGAGAAGAGAGGAGAAGAGAAAAGAAGAAAAGAGAGCAGAAGAGAGGAGGGGAGAAGAGAAGAGAGGGGAAGAAAATAGAAGAGAAGTTTTTTACATAAACATGCCAGTAGACTTCCTGCCTAATTTCACTGCTGGTCGCAGAATAACTTTATCATGCTCAGAAAACGAGCAGAGCAGAAAACGCTGTGATGAAAACACATTATTGAGCATGTGTGAGGATAAATAATAATCCCCTTTGGAAAGTGCTGTGTATGCGATGGATCATATGATCTGAAAGACAGAGCAACTCGCTTCTAACCAATTACTTCAAATGGCTCCCGGATTTAGCTTCAAGCCCAAGCACCTGGTCTGATGCCATCGATTTCCCATTTCCGTAAAAGAAGAAATCTGCGCCGTTCTTACATTTATCACCTGCAGTCAAAGAATTTACTGTCCTACTATAGGACGTGACCATCTTATACATCTAGACTAATACATCAAGAGCTCGTCTGAAGAAGTGTTCAAACGGCTTTTAAAGTTTTGTGACTTTAAAGTTACAGTCTAAGCTAGCTTTGTATAGCAACGTATAGACAGCAAAAAAAATCGGAACCATCACGGCTGTTCAGATCGGAACCGCACCAACCAACAAACCAGACTGGATCTGAGGTCTTCATCACTTCCAAGTCTGTGAACTGAGGTTTACACACAGCTGGTCTGCACTTAACAGTTCGCCTCTGTGGACATCTGCCAGTGGCTCCACACCTGGCTCAGAGTACTCACCCTGCTGCTTTTGTTTGTGCACATCTGTCTGCGTGTTAGTAGGAACGGATAGACAAGTCTGAAGTCTGGGAATAATTTGATTCTCGTGCCAGGTGAGTCCGAGAGCCAGCGAAGGAGACGATACAGAGAGGAGTAATTGCCCTTAATCTGTCATGGATTGTGCTTTCCGTGACACAGACCATGTGCAGATCTGAGTTCCTCTACATACTTTCTGTGTGCTAAGGATTAGATACTGATGAACTTCAGCACCATGACAGAGATATCCTCCTCCTCCTCCTCCTCCTCTTCCTCCTCCTCCTCCTCCAAGCATTTCATTTACACATTTGGCATCTGACTTGCCGCCCATGTTTGGTTTGGAAAACCAAAATCCAGATCCAGTTTTGAGCATCTTTGTGTCAAACATGCTCATTTTTGTCCTGTTGTCAAGCCAGCACTAGATACATGCTTCCACAGACAGCTAATTTACTTCTTTTGGCACGTACACTCATTCCTGTTTGCGGAGGAGCTCACTGGGCCGACTCATCCAAAACAAATAGCAAGCGCTGCACTTTTGCCATCCCTGAGCAAAACCTCTTGGATGCATTTAGTTATGAGAGGCCGGGGGAAAAGGCGAAAGAGCCGCTACCTTAGCTTATTTATTTGATTACTGTCAGGCAGCTTGGCTTTCTTCACAGAAGCATGGGGCTTGTCTTAGGAGAAAGCGATCTGTTGATGATGCATCCCAACGCGATTTGGCTCTGGCACTGAAACTCAAGAATGATTAATGTTGAATTATGTCTAGGTATTATCACAGACAAGTGCCGAACAGAAGAGGATGGACAGCAGGAGCATGGGATATGTCCCTTTCCCAGGACAAGTGGCGCTCACTAGCTGGCTGATGTTGTATGCGAGTGATTATTCACAGCCATTGCCAAGCCTGTTGTGACTGCCGGGTCTGTGGCCTAATCTTTCTTTAATTATCTCAATCTGTAGCACTGACAGAGAGCCAACTCTGTGTGATCGAGCTCAGTGTGTCCGCGCATGCATTAATGCCGCAATCCTCTTTCATCCGCCACATAAAAATATGAAGCTGAAGATGATCCGTGAGGTCATCCAAAGGTCATCCGATGCTTTGTCAGCGATGATAAATAATCCTCAAGTCAATTCAACAATATGAATCTCTTGAAATAGAGACAGGCAGAGATCAATTCAGAAATCAAAAAGATTTTTTTTTTGTCAGCATTTTCTCATCCAAGAACCTAAATCCTGTGAACTCACTGAACAGGCATTGTGTTTGTGGCTGATATCTTGGGGTTAAAGCCCAGTGCACTGATTGGGACTTTCTTTCAAGGTTTATCCACTGGCAGTTCTCATGGTTCCTGGTTACAAGAAACCCACATCATCTTTTATTCAGATTGAAAAGAATCCCTGCCCATTTCCTGCTAGCCAATAACGGGACTCGGCTGTGATCTTGAGCAAACAGTGCTATATTCTTATGCTCAAGTTAGTCAAAGCCTACTGTAGCTTAGTGAATGTGTTCAAAGGAAGGGTTGATAGTATTCTGCTATTTAGAAAGGGAGTATTTGAGAGCAGAAATAGCATTAGTATAAACAGATCACTACACAGTATAAGAGTATCCTGTTACTATAATATGTTAAGCATATTCAGCCGTTTCTTACAGTAAAACATCCAGCCTGATATCACACACTACAAATTCTCACCTGTTTTATACAAACCCCATTTCCAGAAATGTTGGGTCACTTTCTAAAAACTGTCATTTGTGAAATCATTGTACTTTATTTAACTGATAAAAGTACAAAGATAACATTTTCAGTGTTTTCACTGGCAAACCTAATTGTATTTCTTAAATATAAACAACAATAGAATATGATGCCAGAGCTGGGACAGGTAAAATAATGCTGAAAAGGTTATACAATTAAAGCTGTTCTGGAAGGTTCCACTATTAGCAGTTTAACTGGTAACTGGTGAGGTCAGCACGATCGAGTATAAAAGGAGCATCCACCAAAGGATTAGTCTTTGCAAGCACGGTAGGGTCGTGGTTCACTACTTTGTGCCAAACTTCATGAGAGGATTGTCCGTCAGTTTTTTAGGTCCTTAACCATCAACAGTTCTTAATAACATGAAAAGATTCAGGGAGTCAGGGGACATCTCAGTGTATAAAGACCAAAGGTGGAGAATGCTGCAGAATGTGCGTGACAATCGAGACCTCAGGCGGTATTGTTTGATTGTTTCATTATGGTCATGCTATCATAATGGATATAGCCACATGGGTTCAGGAGTATTTTGATAGCATGGGGGTGCATCAGTGCTCAAGGCATGGGCGATATGCATATATGTGAAGGTACCATTGATGTGGAGGCTTATATTGGTATTTTGGAGAAACACATGCTGCCGTCATGACAAAATCTTTTCCCATGAACTCCATGTCTATTTCAGAAGGACAATGCCAGGCCTCATTCTGCATGAGTTACAACAGTGTTGCTTGACTGGTCTGCCTGCAGTCCTGATCTGTATCCTATTGAAAATGTATGGTGCATCATGAAGAGGGGAATCAGACAACAGTGACTACAAACTGTTGAGCAGCTCAAGTCTTGTGTATAGCAGGAATGGGAAAGAATTGCACTTCTAAAACTGCAACAATTAGTATTGTCAATCCCAAATGATTAAAAAGTATAAATGTGAAAGATTATTAAAAAAAAATGTGATGTGAACCGGTGCTAAACATGCCTCTGTCCCAACTTTTTTGAGTGTGAAAATCTTTTCTTTTTCCTTTTGAATGTTATATAAAGCTTTGAGTGAATTAGCAAATTACAGATTTCAGCTTTTATTGCATTCTTAGCAAGTGTCCCAACTTTTCTGGAAATGGGGTTTGTATATCTCAGTCACACCGTGCTTTTTTCACAGGGCCTCTGGAAAATATTCCAAAGTAAGACCACGCTTTCTCACTCTCTCTTTCGCACAAACACTACGTGAAAGCCTTTTTTTTCTCTCTCACACATCCAGTGTATCTCTGTATCCATTTTTTCACTATGGTTACATTCCTTATGGGGGGGATTTGAGATCCTCTGATTAACTCCCCACAAAGTGCCCTGCTCCCTGACCAAAGTAAATATGGCCGCTGTCATTCTGTCAGTAACTGTTTTTGGAGCACAATGTTTGAAATACCCGACGATGCTGCCGACTTTTATATGGAGAATTCATCGTCATACCACAGGCATGAGCCATAAACACAGGGACTCCTGTGGAAGAGGGCTCCCCTTTCCACATCTCCGTCATCTGGCCCTCTCGAACCAGGAGAAGCATGGCTCATTTGCAGGACAGATTTTTTTTTTGTTATTGTTTCATATCTGGCAATGCTTATACCGAAATATAGGCACCTTGGGAGTCATGTGCAGTCCTTGGTTGAGAGGATGAAATCATTCTTGGAATATATCATGTATAGAATATGGGGTTCAGGATGGTTATCCGGTGATAGTTTAAGAAGTGTGATGACAATGAGAAGCTTTTCTGCCAACCGGATCTTCTGCTTTGCCCCTATGCAGTATGGCCCCCACATACGCTTTCATCTTTATACACCACACATGGCCAGCCACACACTTCCTCCCAAACCCTCAGTAAACATGCATATTCGTGCATATACAGACATGAATGGATGCCTGTATACGTATACATAACTATGTGTATATGTAGGGTTTGTTTCAGCTGAGCATTGCCATGACCAAGACTGCCTAATGTAGAGAGAATATCCACACCATCCACATCTGGAATACAGTCGCACCAGTTCAGGTTCTAGAAACCTCTGTCTTTTCCCTCGTCTCTGTCTGTTCCCTCCCTCCTGTCGGCCATCTTCATTGAGACATCACAGCTTGTAATCAGAACATGATGATGTGCCTGCTGAGGGAAGTGGCGGTGTCTGACCCACTCATGTCCAGAGGGCTGGACGACTCAAAGAGACTCCTAGTCAAAACAAAGACCTGTTTCTGGGTGGTTAAGTGAGGATGTGAGCTTTGGAGTTTGCTCCGTGTCACTTTAATCATGCGCACTCCAGCAGAATGCAAAATTACAGGCAAGACACCTCTGCTCTTACACACATATGGGCTTGAGACAAATGCCAGGGTTTACAGCTTTATCAGGAAATGTTTGTTTCAAATGATTCAATCCAAATGTTGCAGTTTCTCACGATACGAAGCCTCGTAAGCCTGTATGTTGATTTTTACGAACAATGTGCAATAAAAGAAACCCCTGGACTCAATCACTGTTCATTTTCTCAGGGTTTGTGCTTATTTGTTTGTGGTATTATTTCTTCCTAACTTCTCTCCAAGTCCCTGGCCTCCAACCTCGTGTGTTTAGAAGGAATAATACCTGGATGTCCGACAAATCTGCACTACCCTGCGGTTACAATTGGATCTTTTCCCTGACAGGCTCTTAGTTTTTCCCTTAACCTACGCAGCTTCGACAGTAATCGGCTCTTTGACCGCCTTCCATTTCTTAACGTCTTTTCAGTTGGTTTATCACTTCAGTAACTCCGTTCCCGAATCTCCGTTTTGAACTCGCAGACCAAAATTACATTGCAATCAAAAGCATCGAAAGTGCGTATGTAGAGTAGAAAATGTTTGCCATGTGTTGTGAAAGCGTTCGCTTTTGTGTAGAGGGTTGTGTCAGAGCTCCTGTAGCTCAGCAGGTAGACGATAAAAGCTGTCTGCTTCACTCAGTTGTCCACATGAGCACGGTCCAGCTTCAGTCAAGTGTGTCTCATCTCGGAGAGCAAGGCTCACGCCAGACTTCTTAGGGCGTAACATCAAAAGCACTCAAACGCACATTTTGACCACAGCTCCTACAGATGCGCTAAATCTATTTCCTCTGTTTTTGTCTCAGGAGGATATCGCTTTGAGCATGCTGACATATGAAAGGTGTTTGAGGCGAATCTGAAATGGAAGGATGTAAAGGAGAGGAGGCATGTTTGCAGCAATTTTCCCATGTAGCTTTCCCTTCTCCTCATCTTTTAGCATGGAAGCCCCTTGGCCTCCGGGCTGCTCCCACTTATTTTTTTTTTACTGTAAAATCTGCTCCTTCTGCAGCTATAAGGCAGATTTTTACCCCCGCTAGTCTCTCATCAATGCCACGTATCAGGGCCGGGCATACAAAGAACAAATCAAGCTAGTTCACTGACTTCCCCATCCTCCAGAACAGCTCTGTTGGGGTAAGAAAAATACAATAGCACAGGTACAAATCAGTTTCAGTTATTCCATACCATACCTGCTCGTGTGCAACTATGTGTAGTCGTGACTGTTTCCCGGTGTGTCTTTGTGTGTGCGTCGTCTCAGGAGTCTGCAAACAGTAAAAAAAGAATTCTCTTCTCTCACGCTCAGCATTCTCGAAACCATTCATCAGTGAATGTTGTCTTCATTCCTATAAAGCGAAATGTTTTGAAGCATGTAAAGACAGCAGGCTGTGCTGTTTTGGTACTTCTCAGAAAGTTAGATTGAGATTTTCAGGGGAAAGAGGAGGACTAGTTTCTCTGAAAAAGAAAGGTGTAGTGCTCTTATTGGCACACATACACACACACACACACACACAGACACACAGATTTGTCTTACTATACATTTGAAGATCTTCTATTGACATAATTAGTTAATGCATCTAATTCATTCTAACTATAACCTTAACCTCAGTAACCAAAAGGAAACTTTTTGGCTATTTGTAGTGAAAAACTACAACAAAAAACTCACTTAACTTATGGGGCCCAGCAGAATGTCCCCACAAGGTCAACACTGTCAGATATTCGTATCCTTGTGGGCGTTTTTGTTCCCTACAAAGATATAACATGCGCTCTCTCTCTCTCTCTCTCTCTCTCTCTCTCTCACACACACACCCACACACACACACACACAGTATATATGCTTCCCACCATCTTTATCATGTGCAGGAAATGCAGTTTCAGGGGTAAAATCGAAAACAAATGTTCCTTCAAATGGTTTGTGTAATGGTGGTGTGAAAAGGTCACCTTCTTGGCAGAGGTGATTTTTTTTAGTACAATTTCTTGACAACTGTGAAGAGAAGGTTTTAAATTTATAGATAACCTATAATGTGTTACGGTTATAGAGAATGCTGGTGGAATTTCTGTCTGCTTTCCTAAATGTAACTTTTGGGTTCTTTTAGTTTTTTTTTTTAATAAATGTTGCATGGACAAAACTGGCAGATATTCCTATGCTTGTGAGGACACTTGGTATAAACATGCCTACACACAAGGTCTCACCCACACACATACACACACACATATACACAGTCAAAATTCTTTAATAAACCAAACAGAGCTTTATATCTGACTCAGTGGAAAGGCGACATAACATACACTCAGTAATTAAACATAACTATAGATAATTATGTGACACAGGACCGGAGCTCCATCCATTTAGGTTTAGATGTGAGCCAGACAGGAATCAAGCTCTTCATGGGAGTCTGATGTAACTCCGTGATGACACGTTAGTGGGGTTCAGGGAAACTGAGGAAAATATTTCGCTGTTTGGGTTGAAAACATCGAAATGTTGCTTAGGAACAATGTGAACTTCTTCAGCTCTGACAGGTGAAGGTGAATTTCATGCGAATTTACATTTGGCTTTTTGTAAGAAGTAGTCCAATGAGTATTCTGTAATAAAAGACTGAAAACATTGAAGGATCATGTTTTTTTTGTTTTATTTTTTATTCTTAGTTTTTTGCAGGCTGTCCACTGAGCAATGCGGATGCAGCAGTAAAGTAATATCAGTGGATGACAATGTAAGTTTACAGCGGCACCAAGCTTCAACAGAGATGTTTTCACTGTGGTCTTTTGTGACCAAACTACCTAAATATGAAACAACAAAAATGAAAGTGCCTCAAAGTACACTGAAGTACCAGAAAATCTAAAATACCCAGCAATAACCAGCTAAAATACCGGGCAACGCCACCTATGCATGTTATTGGTAGCGTCCACTGGTGCGTATTTAAAGCAGTAGAGCTCTATGGAAGCTTCTAGAGCGATTTTCAACGGGGTTTAATAGTTGGAGCTCGTGAGATGGGTCGTAGCATTTCGGAGGTAGAAGCAAAGTTTGGATTTTAATGTATGAGCATATCAAGGGTGTACCATGCCTACAGGAATTAGACTCATAAACAGACTCTGGGTGTACGTGACCAGCGTCGGCTGGCAAGAATCGTTTCATGTGATAGGCATGAAACACTGGCTCAAGTAACATCAGAATTCAATGCTGGAGCCTCAACAAACATCAGCGTGAGGACTGTGCAACGTTCCCTCCAAGATCC
>JAOVVG010000047.1:14849467-14862515 GCA_028566375.1 Leptodoras nelsoni | reverse complement strand
GGTGCAATGTGCAATTAATGAAGATTGGCCACCAGGCTGGTCCAATTTAGCCATGAAACCTCCCACACTAAAATGACCGGTGTTTCAGTTTCATTGTCTAACCCCTGTATATGTGTGTGTATATATATATAGTGTGAGGGTAGATGTCTTTTGGGAGTCAAGAGTTTTAAATCATACAATAGCTTTACATTGTACTCTTTGTCATTGAGGGTCTGTAGGTGTGTGCTGGAGTGCTCTGAACCACTAACAATGGTCTAGGATACTGAAGCGTAATTAGTGATGATCCCTGGCGAAGGTCTCTACACACACAAAACATCTGTTTTACTGTCAGTGTGAGGACCTTCCACTATCATTATTCACCACTGATTAATGCCATGTCTAACCCTAGCTTTAACCTGATATCTGAATGAAACTCTTTTAGTTTTTTTTTTTTAGTATTTTAGTGTTTTTTAATAAAAGAAACAGATTTTCTCACATGGATCAGCCAAATGTCCATGCAAGGTCAAAGCTGTCAGATATTTCTCTGTAAACATGCCCACACACACATTCTCAGCATGTGAAGTCTTCATTTTAATCTCAGACATTTTTCCTATGGTTGCACTCTCGCTCGGTGTCGGCAGGGTGGTCAGGGTGTCCTTCCTCTGCTGTAAGCTGGCATGGCAGTCTCTAAAGCTTTGTGGCATAGTTTGACCTCAGACAGATGGAATGTTGGTCCGGATGTCCACAGTGGAGCTATTAGACAGCGATGGGCCATGACAGCTAACACCCAGAGTCTAATAGAGAACATGGGAGGGGTTTCTGTTCTCTACCAACCATATCACATTCCTCTGTGATCAGCAGTGATAAAGTGATTGTTGGTTTTGTTAGCTAACATTTATCTGTGCGCATCAACTAACTGCAGTTTCATTAGTTTTGTGTGGTTTGCCATGGTCACCGTAGTTTGCTGGTTGCTATGGTTTTACTGGTAGAGTTTCTGTCCGACAACAGATCAGCCGATAAATATCTTACAAAACATTTTAGTGTTTGATGTGCCTAAATAGATTTGGAAATAACACCAGGGAGGATCTGATTGGGTAGCAGCACAGCCAGGATCACTGACTAGCTCAGAAGCTCGGTGCCTCAGCAGTCCAGCAGCTAGCTGTTGCTCCACTTACTAGAGCTATATCACCAATTTACACTGAAAATAAATTCTTGTAACTTTGTAGTTCTTGTGTCATGGCCTGTGTGAGTTCAGGGTCATTGTGCCATTGGACAGCAAAAAGCATGTGCTGGTGGACTCTGGTCTACTGATTTCAGGGGCTTTTTTCTGGTCTTCTTTTTTTATCTCTGCTGTTTTTTATTTGTGTTGTCAGGTTGCATAGAGTGTGGGAAAGGGAATACATACATACATACATACATACATATTCACTACACATTTCTGTATTCTGTCTTACAATAATGGCTAGAGCTATTTAAAGCCTCAGCAGACATTTTGATTAGCAAATCATGAATACTGGAGGAGTCCATAAATGCATCTTGACACTCCTAGCCATCAGATTAATGTGCATGTGTGAGGGGTGCACAGCACATGACTGTTCTTCTGCAGGTTGCTTATAGTAACATATTTCTGCCAAAGAGCCCTCTAGATGAAATTACTACGAAATAAAGGCACCATGTGTGTATAGATGAACATTAATATGTTTATTTTTCGTCTACTCTGGTCCTAGTGCTGAACAATAGGACGGTGTAATTGAATATCCGCAAAGTCAGCAGCACGTAATTGCTGCTAATCGTTCGCAGATGATATTCCTCATTTAGAGAGGTACCATTTTTAAACAATTAACCAAATATTTACATTTGACGATTGAATCTAATGACTGACGGACACTGCAGACCAGAATATAGAGCTAAACTGTTCTCTAATTGAACTAAAAAGATTGTTGATGACTAGAATAAGATGAAATGAAATACTTTCCTCATTCGCTTCTTCCTTCTGCTTTCTGCTTAGTCCCGTAGTTTACACGCCAATCCCCAGTGATCCAAGAGCCCCACATGTGTAAGGGATGAGGTGACCTCATTGTGGACCTCAAGGTGTTTAAGCCACCTTTAGAACAAAGAATCTTACAAACAATGCTGTATATATTTGGACACAGCTTTTAAAATGTGTGGCGAGTAAGGTTACCATGACAACGCTGCTGTAAACATGGGGCTCTTATACATGGAGGTGGAAGCGGGGCTAAAAAGTCCACGTTAATCACATTACAGAGCAAGTATTTTCAAAAACAGTGAAATGTTTCAATGAATAAGTAATGGGAGGGGCTTGGAAATGAGAATTAGGTATAGTCATTACTTTATATTGAAAGATGATGTAATACATTCATTCTCTGTGTTCTTTAAAGATGTATAGAAAGCAAGGCCTTCATTAGCCATTCTCTATTTTTTGGGTAGCCATCTCTTTGTTTAAATCAGTCTATTTCTTCAAGCAGCATGATGCCGGTTTTTTGGGTATATGTTTACAAGGATTCCTTACAAGGTATGCGAGGAATGTGATTGGCTCGGACAGGATGCTCCATGTAGACGCCGGCTCTGTGTAGTGGAGGATAAAGTCAGGGAGGGGCATAGAGCACAAATTAATGCATGAGCAAAAGAGTCTTGGGACGGGAGCCTGTGGGTGAGGACGACAACCAGTGAGCGCTAACCTGATATACAGCAAGTAGACTGCTGATCTGACGAAGCGAGACAGGGAGGAAAGAGGCATCTTGCAGCCACTGTGAAAGAACAGTGCAGCTGGACAGGATCGCTGTTGCTTTAGCAAAATAGATATAGAGAGCCAGTGATAGAGAAAGTGATAGAAGTTCCATAGAGTGCAGGGACACTAACTGAAGACATTCACCTTTACATGCAGCTATGGAATCCTACAGGTCCATCCAACATGAGATCACAGCTCTGAAAGGTACACACGCTCCACTTGCTTTGTGTCGGCATCCATGCCGGTGCATCCTCCTTTTTCTTTTTTTTTTTTTCCTGCTTCTGTGACTCACTTTCTCTATGAACTTTCTTTCATTGCAGCTCATAGTTTCACTTCAGGTGAAATCACGGTCACATTTTCACTGTTGAAAGAGTGTAAGAGAGTTTGTATGTTCAGAAAGAGTGCAACATTGCGTGTTTGAAAATACGGAATGGTTTTGTCTTTATGACACAGGAAGGCGGGTCTGGACAAGGAAAGGGTGTCCTGCTGTCGCATTGTTTGCAGGGCTAGCGGACGCCCCGGCGAGTGATGAACAAAACGTTTTCAGTGTGTGTCCCTATCTGTGTGAAAACAGTCTCAGTAGATTTTGTCTACTCGGTTCTTGGTCCATCTTGGTTTTTATGTTAGAAATATGTCCCAACAGAGACAATCCTCACAACACACAAAAGCATTCAAAGGTTTCGTGTGAATCCTTTTTGCCTTGTTGCTCTTTTAAACACTATGCTGAAGAACGACTGCAAATCCCTACTCCTGTAACGTTGAAACTTTACATTTTAGGCTGATTTCACCCAATGATTCTCCTATACACATGCATGAAAAGGAGTATGCATGCATTAAGTAGAATGACCACTTATCAAAGCTGCCAAACCTCATATTTCCCTTGCAAACCAGGAAGCAAATACCTGAGCAGCATTTCCACCTAGGGCTGTTCCTACTGGTAAATTTGAAGCTAATGATACCAAAAAGCTATGTGAGAACCTAAAGGCATGCATGAAGGACAGATCTGGTTTTATATTACAGGAGTAATATAAACGGCAGACCTGCATTTGATGCAGGGTTCTGTCCCCCCTTTCCACTGACAAAGTATGTAGTATTCCTGTAATGACTATGAAATTCGTCTATGGCTAGAAATCATTCGATGTGGCTACTTATCATTTATTGTGGAATTAAAATCTATGATACAAAGCTGCTAAAAAATAAAAGTTTTTTTTTTTTTTTTTGGAAAATACTGACACTAGCGCAACAAACATAACATAAAACAATGAAGAAGTAATATATGTTATGCATATTATATATATTATAAATGGCTGCCTAAGACATGTGCACAGTACTGTATGTGAAAAACAGTTGTCTGATACAGTGGTGTAAAAACTCGATGCATCTGTCCCGAGAGTTTCTCCTCTTTGTGTGAAAGAATTTTGGTTCTCTCACTCTAATGCTAAAGAAATTATTCATTCACTTTAGGCCTCTCAGTGAGAACAGGCCAGCAGTGAGGCAAATCGGATCTCTAGTCACTAGAGTTGTGACGACAAGTTAGCACCTGAAATTGTTTCTGGGTGAGAAAGGACCTCTACTGACAATTAGTAAAATCAATTATTAAAAATAAAACTCATTATATAACATTATAAATTACATTTAAAAATTAACAGACGATTTGCTGTGGCCATCCCGGTCTTTATACCTGATTTAAAGAAGGCAGCATATTACATCTGATAGAAATAAAAAGCAACATTTGATGCAACATTTTAAACATTCCATCTTAATGATTTGTATATTTTTGTTACTTCTGCCAACATGTAAATGAGCAAATGAATATATCCAGAGAGCATGTTGTACATTTGTGGAAGCAAGTTTCTGCCAGTTGAACACAACATTTTTATTTACCAAATCATAATAATGAGAAAGTTGATCTAACACATCAAATGAAGCAATATTATAGTGAATATCTGAGCAGTCACAGCAGTGCTGATGTTAAGTATTACCAAACAATTGCAAGTGTAAAGGTGCTTCTGGTAAAATTGCCATCCCTTCTTCCTTTTCGTGTTTATCTGATGAGCTTTTTTATGTTTTATAAGAAGAAATGAAAAACTGGTATAGCAGTTAATACTTGGTAGGTCCCCCATGGGATCTTGGAGGGAACATCGCACAGTCCTCACATTGATGATTGTTGAGGCCCCAGCATTGAATTCCGATGTTACTTGAGGCGGTGTTGTACACCTATCACGTGAAAAGATTCTTGCCAGCTGACACTAGTCACGTTCACCCAGAGTCTTTTTATAGCCACACACTGCTGTCGTAAGTTTGAGGTTTTTCCAGAATTCTTGTAGGTACGTTACACTCTTGAAATGTTCATATGTGAAAATTTGGTTCTACCTCAAAAATGCTATGACCCATCTCACAAGCTCCAACTATTAAATCATGTTGAAAAACATGTCCCAGCCACTGAAAAACACCCTCACAGCATGATGCCGACACCACCATGCTTCACTGTAGGGATGGTATTATGCACTGATTCTTAGAATTGAGGCCAAAAAGTTAAATCTTGGTTTCATCAGACCAGAGAATCTTGTTTCCCACACTCAGAGTCCTTAAGGTGCTTTTTTTTTTTTTTGCAAACGTCAGGTGGGGTTTCATGCATCTTTTTGTAACTCTGACACAAAGCCCAGATTGGCGGAGTGCTGCAGTGATGGTTGACCTTCTGGAAGTTTTTCCCATCTGCACACGGGATCTTTTGGAGTTCAGCCAGATTGACCTTTAGGTTCTTGGTCACCTCACTTACCAATGCCCTTCTGCCTGAATACCTAGTATGGTGGTGCAGCCAGCTCTTAGAGTCCTGGTTCTTCCAAACATCTTCCATTTAAGAATTATGGAGGCCACTGTTCTCATCGGATCTTTCAGTGCAGCAGAAATCTGAGCTCTACAGGCAGTTCTTTCCTCTTTTTGGCATAGTTTTTGGTGTTAGCTATGAGACCTTATATAGGCAGGGTGTGTCTTTCCTAATCATGCTAATCCTGATCAACTGAATTTACCACAGGTGGACTCCAATCAAAGTGTAGAAACATCGCAAAGATGACCAAGACCAGTGGGAGACCCCCAGAGCTTATGTCCATTGAAAATCGATTACCTTTTTTAATAGAATTGTCTGTTATTTTTGATCATAATAAATAAGGGCCTAAATGTCTTATTGCTTTAAATTCTTGTTTACCTGGTTCTGTTCCAAGTGTATGCGCTCAACTGTAGTGATGAGACTACCACTCTTGAACCTATCGGGTGGTTGCTGTAGACAGTCTGTAAATGCCAGCACTTCAGTGTTAATCTCACAACTCGTATATTAAGTCACATCACAGTGTTAGGTTGAGCCCATTTCTCTAACCGCATACGTTAAAGGTCTTCCAGTCTGACTCATATTCAGTGTGAGTGTGGAAATTTCGACAAGGTCAGTGTCCTGGCAGAAAAGTGAGATGAGATACATGGGTAGAGGTGAATAAGACAAAGTGCTTAACCAGCGCATACACGGACAAACATTAACGGCATCTGTATGGCATCTGTGTCTCCTGTACAAATCCACCTCAGCAATTTGCCTTACCTGATCTATTCTAGACAGAAGCTCATATCTTTCCCAGTTCCAGGTTTGTAACTTTACAAAATGTGGAAACATTCAAGAAGGTATATGGACATCTGACCATCATAGCCATATGTACTTGTTAAATAACTCACTCCAAACATAACAAGCCCCCACCCCCCTCCTGCTGTTAAAATAACCTTTTCTGGGAAGACTGCACAAGTTCAATCGTGACATGTTTTTTCAACATGAGGCATTTTCATTTGTTTATTTCATTTAATATTTCGAGATCTTGTGTTAGGGCTCAGATTTCACCAGTCTCTTATCACTCCTGTGCTGAGCTCTGAAGAAGAGTGACGCACTTCCCCTCACACTCCCGCTGTGCATTCGCTATTGGAGGAAATGGTGGAAATGGTTAAGATGTTGTAGATGATACATTAAGTAAAGCCCATCCTCCTGTCAAGCAGAATTATGATTTGGTGTGTATTTTGTGAGATGATGTCATCAATAATCCGATTCAATGTCTGTGACTGTGTTTGATCATTGAATATTGTAGTTGTGTATAATTGTAATTGTTTGTGCATTTTTTCCAGTCTCAGTCTGAGAAAAACGTCATTAGACTAGAAGGGAATCCCCAGCCTTCCTGCTTTTAGCCACTGGGAAAATCGCATGCTTTCCTATCTTCCTGTTTGTTGGTCTCTTGAGGCAGTCTGATGTCATGCCTTTTTTCCGTTTGGCTGCAGAGGTTAGGACAGTGTATATGGCAAGGTCGAGGCACTGTCTGTCTGATTTAAGAGGTTGTGTACTTGCTTTTTGCATTGTAGGCATGTAAGCACACCTGTGCAAACATCTGGGTCTCAATACTCGGATGACTCATGTCACAATTTCCCACATCCTTACACCCTTTAGGAAAAAAGACGGAGCACATTACTCCAGTACTATTCAGGGTAGAAGCTAGCTGCCTATTCCGAACTGACTTTAATGCTTGGCAGAAGCAGATCTAGTCCTGAGGATTACTTGTAGCTCATTTGACGTAGATCACGCCATCTTTGGCAGTATTACACAGAATATTAGGAATGCTTTGCAGGTGCTTTTAAATCCAGATGGAAAATGTGTGTTTATCCTGGACTGTTCAGTTATTAGGTTTTTTATCTAGTGAAATATACTTGTCATTATTGTGCTGATAATAATAATCCCTGACTGTAGATTGATGTGACTTGCCATAGATTATTTGCTTTGACCTCTTGTTATACGTAATGATATAGTATGATAGGGTTTATTATATTAAAACGTAATAGGCTGGAAAGAAACGAAACAGGTGTTTGCAGTTCACCTGGGACTGTAGAACACTGAATGTGCCAGAAAAGAGTTTAGGAATAAATTTCATGTTTCTTTTATATTTATAAGCCGCTTCATTCCTTTAGCCAAGATAATCTACCTGTGTTTAATATTCACTGGGTGGAGAAACTTGGTCAGAGACAGAGAGTACAGCCAACGTCTTCATGGCCAACAGCCTGGCATCTTCTGTGGACTTTTCTGTTCTTTTTCTCTGGATTTTGGCCTAGTTTCCTAGTATCTCACATTTCTTCTTTGTACTTTTGATCCATGCTGCTGCAGTATGTTTAAAACATGACCATCTTTTCCATTACACCCCAACCAGTCAGATCCAAGTCGATTCAGAATAAAAATCGAATCAAATAATGTAAGAAAAGGATCTTAAATATCAAATAAGATAAGAAAAGGTTATTAAAATGGTTCAATGCTCTATTATAATTAAGAAATGGTACAGTATGTAAGCATTTTCTTTACATTAGAGCACATACTGTATGTTCATGGCTGCTGACTGAAACATTGACGTCAGATTGAGTTGGACAAGTTTTCATGTAGGATTTTGTGTCCCGTGTTCACATGCATGATCAATGTAGTGTCCACTAATGTGATGCATGTTCATGGCATAAACTACTGTATGTCAGTGAATCAGATGGGACATTTTTTTAATCCAATCCAATACTGATCCAGCCTTTCAGACTAGTGTAGGCCCCAATAACGATACCCAGTATTGGTTTGGTACATCCTACATAGGTGCTGCTACTCAGACCCAGCTTTCACTTGGGTACACACAATATGTACACCCATTCAGTTGAACGCTCATTTTGGCCAGCTGTGTGAAGATATTTGCAAATGAACATGCATTATCAAAATAAAGAGCACTACTACTATTTAGTCACTACTACTGAATAAGTGTGGTCAGATTTTTCATATAGTATTACTGCAGTGTCTGGATGGTCTCTTAATCTGTCTTTAATTGGTATGTAAATATAAACAGGCTGCTGTGCACTGCCCCCTGCTGATTCATTAAAGCTCTGGTCACACCTTTCGACAGCAAAACATGTAGCATCATGGCTTATAATCAAAACTGCTAAAGTGAAAAAGAAAAATCTGTGTGTGTGTGAATGCATGTTTATGTGGAACAAGTGAGCATCTGTGGGCTGTTGACTCAGCTGAGAGAAGTCTTAGACAAAGACAGGAAGGGAGACATGGGGCCAGTTTCTGAAGGTTCTGTTTAGGGCAGACCCTTTTAGGCAACTTCATTGCAGTTTTGAGGTGATCATAATCCTGAAAGTACGACCAAGTAATATTAACTACTAACCCGAAAATAATTTACTCTCTTGCGACTACTACATAATATCAAAGCTCTAATTTTACAGCCTCTTCAGTTTTGTCCGTATGCACTGTAATTTTACATTTCCTGAGCATGTATATTGAAGTGTATAACTGGCCTGCAGAGTTGCACATTGCCAGGTATATAGTCGCTACATGCAATAAGAATGAATAGGTTTTGTGGCAGGGTACTCCCAACGCCTGCTATTGTCTTCTGCTGTGTAGTGGCTAAAGAAAGGATCTCCTGTTTCTCATTCTTGGAATCCCAGTAAACCGGCTGGATCTGCTCTAGCAAATGAGGATGTGTGTTATTGGAGCAAGGAGGGGCCAACTAAAAAAAAAAAAAATGTTTTCCATTTTTGTTGGGTAATATTTATAGTACAGCTGCTACACCCTGTTTAACTTCCCCCCACCCTCTGTCAAACACATTTTCTATTTTTGATAATGTATCAATGCCAATCTGATAACGACATCCTCACTGTAAGTGGTGTGACTTTATGGTAAACGATATTATGACTGTGTGTACTAGTATGATATTATGGAGGTGTGTACTAGTATGATAGTTTGGCGGTGTATATTATTATGATAGTATGGCGGTGTATACTATTATGATATTATGGCGGTGTATACTATTATGATATTATGGCAGTCGGAACTAGTATGATATTATGGCGGTGTATATTATTATGATATTATGATGGTGTATACTATTATGATATTATGGCAGTGGGTACTAGTATGATATTATGGCGGTGTATATTATTATGATATTATGATGGTGTGTACTATTATGATAGTATGGCGGTGTGTACTAGTATGATATTGTAGCAGTTTGCACTTTTATGATATTATGGTGGTGTGTAGGCATTTTGTGTCATATGTTCATGTGCATGGCACTGCTCTTCCATATCACAGCTCCAGGGTCTCTGCTTCGGTTTTGAGCTCAGTTTACTGCCTGTCCAGAGTTTCTCACATTCTCTTCTGTGTGTCTGGAATTCCCTCTGTGGTCTCTGTTTTTTTTCCACCTCTTGGAAACGTTGTGATGATAGGATTAGCTATGCTGAATTGTTCCTAATTGTGAATGAGTGTGTAACTATGTGTGCATGGATTCTCATCCAGGGTGTATTCTTACTTTGCACCCATACTTCGTATCCACCAGAGAAATGAGCAGGATAAAATGGTTCCTGAAGATGAATAAATTAATGTTCAGCTGCATGAGCACTGCCATGGTCATGACATTGGATCAAATGGGAAAGGTCATAATGATGCTCATTGTATCTGTTCTTTCTATCTTTAAAAAGGGGGAAATATTGTACAGTATATGCACCCATTACATTTTTGTGATCATTCACCAAAAATAATGACACGGTTTAAACAGACACAGTCACAGATATTTTGCAGTACAATATAGGAATTGCATTTTAAAAAATACATAGTCCTCTTTTTTCTAGAATATAATGCTTGTTGCTATTTCTTTTCAGTCACTGGTTGCACGTTCTCTATGATGGCATAAGGCCAGTTTCTGTTTCTTTTTTATTTCAGAGATTTTATGTAGTGTTATCTTTTGTGAAACCCTGACTTGGCTAGTCGTATTATGTGCTACTTTTTAACCTTGAAAAAACGTCTTTAAAGCCATTTGAAGCATGTTTCCAGTTTGTGTCCGAAATACCTGGAGTTTTTTGTGCACTTTAGTTTATCCTGCTGTCACTATCACATCATCAATAGATAAGATTGATTTAGTTTCATCACTGGCATCCATATATGCCCATTCCAATGTCTTGCCAATCTTTGAAATTTGAATCAGAAGGATTTTCTTGTTTTCCATTTTTCTTTCCATCACTCTACTAGTTAACCTTTGTCTCTTCTGTCCACAAGATGTTCTCTGAACCTTCCGTTTCTTATCAGCAATCTACCCAGCACATGATTTGGACACCATTTTTGCTATTTTGCTATTAAAAACAGGCAAATTTTTCAGCCTCATGATTGCCATCCAGTAAAAATAAACTATAAAAATGGAAGACTCATGAAAAGACATGCCATGTCAAGCACTGTTAAATAAATTACAGTCGATGTTGTTCAGAGCCATGTTTTTGAAATTCGGCAAATATCACCACTGTGTTATTGCTTGCATACAATTAAGGAATGTACACAGTGATTTACACAGCTTTCCTGTCTTTCTGCTTGCAACATTTAAATCTGTTAGCGTCTTCATGTCTAAACGCTCTAATCTCAAGCCATAAATCATTCTTACACAGCACATGAGGACTGATCGCTACTCTATTTGCGTTTACGGTCATGCTTAGCTCACATTAACCAGTGGGATTTGGAGGGTAATTTCAGTCGCACAGGTTGTATAAATCTACCTAAACACAGGGCTTATGGGGAAGAGCTACTTTCTGCATTGTGTTACTTGTTAAATAAAATAAGCACTGTTTCTGCACTGCTGCTGAAGTTCAGTATTAATTTAATCACTGTAACCATGTTGACTGAATGACATAGTACTGAAAGGGCAGAATGTGTTTCTTAGAGTAAGACAGGGATGGTGTTGCAGCTGTGCTTAAAGGAATGCATTGAGGATACAGTTATCCTGATGAAATCTGAAACTTTTATTGCCACTGTTTGTTTTTTATTATGCACTCTCTTCCTAAATCTCTCTTGATATTTGCTTAATTACTAATGACTAAATCTCTAAACCTCTAGATTTTACTAGACGTTCCTTAATCTCTAAATAGCCTTGTACATTCACTGTACGGATATAACAATATACTTATGTGCTAGTTAATCATTTACTTTATGGCCTTGTGTACTCAAACACTCAACACTGCACTAGTTTTAAACATTGCTTAAAGCTCTGCACTTTCCAGTGAATCCAATGCATGACCATTCTACCGTTCGTCCATCTTATTATTTTTCTGATTTTTTCACACTTTGTGAAGAAAGCAGGCTTTGTTGCACGAGGCTGTATGTCATGTGCTGAATAGACTGCAGAGGTCGGGCCTTTCTGCTGCTTTGTGCTGCTGTATGAAATATATAATGGTAAGAAAATCCCTTTAAAGTTATTGTCTCTGAGCAGAGAATGGCAGTGATTTAGTCTGTTTATGCTGCTTATGTGATGTGTACCTGAAAGAGAATCACACACGCACACGGTTAGGTTGTGGGAAGGGCCACACTAACCTGAGAAGGAGGGAGGGACTCTCTGATTCTGTAGCACAGTAATCCATGACGAGCTTGAGATACAGCAAAAGTAGAAAGGGGGAAGAAAGTTGGAGAAGGAAATAGTAGTACAGAGGGAAAGACGGACTTCAGTTGGTCCACGTGTCTGGATTGATGTCTGCTCAGAATGTTGGACTCGTACTACTCGGCTAAAGGTAAGAGATCATTGTGTTTGTGGCACAAAAACGGCAATGCAACCAGAGAAAGCGGATCAGAGGTAGTAAAAGGCAGAGACACAGCAGGTGCAAGACATCAGGTGCTGTTCCAGTGAGCGGACACACATGGGTGGAGAACGGCAATATCCGTGAGCAATTTCGGCACATGATATTAACATAGAGTAAAGTCTGTCATCTGATTAAAGTCATGTTGCATCAATCGGCCTTGTCTTTCAGTCAGAGAGTGCTGTACAGTTTGTGCTGGGTTTCTTTTCACTCACTGCTTCTGGAGCACATAAGCAAGCAGTAGAGGCAGCAGTTTGCAGCGTCTTGCACTGAAGAGTGTACGTTCCTGATGTTTCATGTGGGAGTCAGGCCAGCAGGCTCATGCGTCAGTTTTTTCCAGGTGTTTTTCACAGCCTGTTCTCATTTCCCCAAGACCCAGTGAAAAATCCACCTGGCAAGATGATGTGCTTTGGAAAGTTTGGTTGGTTTTGCATTCTTCACAGCATTGATCAGAATTATTATTATAATACTCCTAAAATTGTATTAGTCTATCACTTGGTGCTATTACTAATAAGCCTTCATGATAGAATATACAGGGGTTAGACAATGAAACTGAAACACCTGTCATTTTAGTGTGGTAGGTTTGATGGCTAAATTGGACCAGCCTGGTGGCCAATCTTCATTAATTGCACATTGCACCAGTAAGAGCAGAGTGTGAAGGTT
>JAOVVG010000047.1:14767779-14780275 GCA_028566375.1 Leptodoras nelsoni | reverse complement strand
AAACCCGGGACCTTCCGATCACGGGGCAGACACCCTAACCACAAGACCATGACTGCCCCAATGTGGCACAATACTAGAATATACAACATAACTATAAATCGATAAAAATTGAAAGGATTTGTTCTGTAGTAAATAAAAGCATATAAACATTGCCATGGTATAAGAGGACTAAATCACACCAGGATGTGCTGTTATAGAAAAGTGATCAATTCCAGGGTTTTCCCTTTTTTTGTTAATTATTTTCTTATAACAGTAATACCTGTTATCCTATATAAGCAAATCCCTATAGATTATTCAAGAATAGGTTTTGTCAGTATGCCAATGAATTTACAGCTTCATCACTATTTACATGCATAGCTTCAGTGTACATTTTGGCAGCCAGCTTAAAAGGAACCAGTGCACCAGTCGCATGAGTTTGCAGTGAAATAGTAGTTGGTGTGAAAAACATTGTCTGCTGTCTCCATACATTAATTATGACCCATTGCCATGCGTTAATTGAATGCAAGTTTTGTTTTGAGAAAACCTACCTTAACATTCGTCATGTGTGCATCTTTCTTTGAGCTAAAAAAAAAAACCCTTAACCTTGAATAACCTTAACCATAACATCCTGTCATGCTTGCTCATAATCATAATTTTCTTTACCATTTGATTCCACTAATACAGAAAGCTGCTGAGAAACTTAAAGAGGAGGAGAGGAAAAAAATGGCTGAAATGCAAGCTGAGTTAGAGAAACAGAAGCAGCTAGCTGAAGCTCATAAAAAAGCCATTGCCAAATCAGAGAAAGAGGCACAGGAACTCAAGCTCCTGATGGAAGAAGAAGTTAGGAAGAGAGAGGTTGTTTCCTTGGATGCTGAGAGCCAAAAGCAGAATATTCAGCAAGAGTTGCATGAGCTGAAAATAATGTCAGAACAGCAGATCAAATTAAAAAGTGTGCTGGTGGAGGAGGCTGATCAGAGTCGAGCTAAAATAGAGGAGGAAATTCGTATTATCAGACTCCAACTGGAAACTACTTTAAAGCAGAAATCCACTGCAGAGGCAGAATTGAAACTGCTAAGGGACAATGCTGCCGAGGCGGAGAGACTCCGTAAAGCAGCTCAAGAGGAGGCAGAAAAGCTCCGCAAACAGGTCAGTGATGAAACGCTGAAAAAACGCAAGGCAGAGGAAGAGCTAAGGCTTAAGTCTGAAGCAGAAAGAGAGGCTGCTAAGCAGAAGCAAAAAGCCTTGGAGGACCTTGAGCAACTCAGGCTGCAAGCAGAGGAGGCAGAGAGACGCATGAAACAAGCTGAGGTGGAGAAAGAAAGACAGATCAATCTTGCCCAGGTAGCTGCACAGAAGAGTGCAGCTGTTGAGCAAGAGCGCAAGCGCATGTCTTTTGTTGAAAAGACATCAAAACTTGAAGAATCACTTAAAGAAAAGGATGGAGCAGTCATTCAGCTGCAGGAGGAAGCTGAACGCCACAAAAAGCAATCGGAGGAAGCAGACAGGGCAAGGGATGCAGCTGAAAAAGAGCTAGAAAAATGGAGGCAAAAAGCCAATGAGGCCCTTCGTCTAAGGCTCCAGGCTGAGGAAGAAGCCCACAAAAAGACTCTTGCCCAGGAAGAAGCAGAGAAGCAGAAAGAAGAGGCCGAGCGTGAGGCAAAGAAACGCAGCAAAGCTGAAGAGTCTGCCCTGAAGCAGAAAGATATGGCAGAGCAAGAACTGGAGAGGCAGAGGAAACTGGCTGAAAGTATAGCTCACCAGAAGCTCTCTGCTGAACAGGAGCTCATCCGTTTAAGGGCTGACTTTGAACACGCAGAGCAGCAGAGATCCCTGCTTGATGACGAGCTTTACCGCTTAAAGAATGAGGTAAATGCTGCTGTGCAACAGCGGAAGCAGCTTGAAGATGAACTGGCCAAGGTAAGAAGTGAAATGGATATACTTATACAGCTTAAATCTAAAGCTGAAAAGGAAAGTATATCTAACATTGCGGAGAGAAAAGAGCTTCTTGAAGCCGAAGCCGCTAAAATGAGGGAACTTGCAGAAGAAGCAGCTAAACTTCGTGCTATTGCAGAAGAGGCGAAACGGCAGAGGCAGATAGCCGAGGAGGAAGCTGCCAGACAAAGAGCAGAAGCTGAAAGAATACTGAAAGAAAAACTCGCGGCAATCAATGAGGCCACTTGCCTTAAAACAGCAGCAGAGATAGCGCTCAAAGAGAAAGAGGCGGAAAACGAGCGTCTCCGAAGGCAAGCAGAAGATGAGGTGTACCAAAGGAAGCTTCTTGAAGATCAAGCAAGCCAGCACAAGCAAGACATTGTGGAGAAGATAAATCAGCTCAAGAAAGCTTCTGAAATGGAATTGGGTAGACAGAAAGCAATTGTAGATGAAACCCTCAAACAGAGAAGAGTTGTTGAAGAGGAGATCTCTATCTTAAAACTTAATTTTGAGAAGGCATCATCTGGTAAGCTTGATTTGGAGCTTGAATTAAATAAACTAAAGAACATTGCAGATGAAACCCAGCAGAGTAAATTGCGGGCTGAAGAAGAAGCAGAAAAATTCCGTAAGCTTGCCTTGGAGGAAGAGAACAGAAGGCGTGAAGCTGAAGAAAAAGTCAAAAAGATTGCCGCAGCTGAGCAAGAAGCAGCTCGGCAGCGCCAGGCTGCCCATGATGAGGTGGAGCGTCTCAAAAAGAGGGCAGAAGAGGCCAGAAAACAGAAGGAGGAGGCTGATAAAGAAGCTGAGAAACAAATTGTTGCAGCAAAAGAGGCAGTGCAGAGATGTAGTGCTGCTGAACTGCAAGTCCATAGTGTCCTTGTGCAACAGAAGGAAGACAACCGCGTACAGGGGAAACTGAAGGAAGAGTTTGAAAAGGCTAAAAAGCTTGCCGAAGACGCAAATAAAGCCAAAGAAAAGGCAGAAAAAGAGGCAGCTCTTCTTCATCAAAAAGCAGAAGACGCAGAGTTTCAGCGTCAAGCTGCAGAAGCTGAGGCTGCCAGACAAGCTAAAGCACAGGAGGATGCTGAGAGACTGAGAAAAGAGGCCGAGTTAGAAGCAGCCAAACGGGCGCAGGCAGAAGCCGCTGCACTGAAACAGAAACAACAAGCCGATGCAGAAATGGCGAAGCATAAATTACTGGCAGAGGAAACCCTTAAGCAAAAGTCTCAAATTGAGCAAGAGCTCACTAAAGTGAAACTGCAGCTGGATGAAACCGACAAACAGAAATCCCTCCTCGATGAGGAGCTTCATCGTCTTAAGGACGAGGTCAGCGATGCTGTTAAACAAAAGACCCAGGTAGAGGATGAACTATTCAAGGTTAAGATTCAAATGGAGGAGCTCATCAAACTCAAGCTCAGGATAGAAGAGGAGAATCAACGGCTTATCAGAAAGGACAAAGATAACACCCAGAAGTTTCTGGTAGAGGAGGCTGAGAACATGAAAAAGTTAGCTGAAGAAGCTGCTAGACTCAGTATAGAGGCTCAAGAGGCTGCACGCATGAGACAAATAGCAGAGTCGGACCTTGTTCAGCAAAGGGCACTCGCTGAAAAAATGCTTAAAGAAAAGATGCAAGCTATTCAGGAAGCATCCAAGCTGCGAGCTGAAGCAGAAATGCTTCAGAGACAAAAAGATTTGGCACAAGATCAGGCTCAGAAGCTGCTTGAAGACAAACAACTGATGCAACAACGGCTTGAAGAGGAGACCAGAAAACTGGAAATGCAGCACTTAACCAGTATCAAAGAAGCTGATGAGCTACGCAGATCAATTGCTGAGCTTGAAAGGGAAAAGGATAAATTGAAAAAAGATGCTGAAGATTTGCAGAAAAAGTCTAAAGAGGTATTGTATTAACCACGGTATAAATATGCGGCTTATGTCATTAACGCTCCCCTGAAAACTAACGTTGCTTTTCATAAGAATATATTTTATTTTCACTGTCATGTTGTCTGAATGATTTTCTTAATTAATTATGTTGTCCAAGATATATCCTCTCTCTTTATACTAACTGGATAATAAATACTTAATCAGGTATTTTTATACAATACACTGTCTTGGTTTGCTTTGTGTAGAAAAATGTACTGTGATCTAATAATTATTTCTCTTCCTCTAGATGGCAAATGCTCAACAGGAACAAATTATTCAGCAGAAAACAATCCTTCAGGAAACATTTATCTTAGAAAAGGAGGAGTTGCTGAGGAAAGAAAAACTCATTGAAAATGAGAAAAAGAAGCTAGAAAGCCAGTTTGAAGAAGAAGTTAAAAAATCCAGAGCTCTAAAAGATGAACAGGAGCGCCAACGAAAACAACTGGAAGAGGAGAAGAATAAACTTCAGGCTACCATGGATGCTGCTCTTAAGAAACAAAAGGAAGCTGAAGACGAAATGCTCAATAAACAAAAAGAGATGCAAGAGTTTGAGAAGAAAAAGCTTGAGCAAGAGAGACAGCTTGCGGAAGAAAACAAGAAATTACGTGAAAAGCTTATGGAGCTTGAAGTCATTCAAAAACAAAACGTGGAAAAAGTGAACCAGACAAAAGACCTTAATGGACAGAGTGTTGAAGTGGACAGTACAAATGGAGACTATTTTGATGGCCTTCGTGAGAAGGTTCCAGCACCCCGCCTGTTAGAAGTAGGCCTTTTAAGCAAAAAGGAGTATGATAATTTAACCAAAGGCATGATTACAGTGCATGAGCTTAGCCAGACAGATAAACTTAAGACAATGCTTAAGGGCAGGAACTGTATTGGGGGCTTGCTTGTTCATCCAAACCAAAAAATGTCCATCTATGAAGCCATCAAAACTCAGAAAATTGCTCCTGGAACTGGATTAGTGCTGCTAGAAGCACAGGCAGCCTCTGGATACATCATTGATCCTATTAAAAACAAGAAGTTAACTGTCAATGAGGCTGTGAAGGAAGGTCTTATAGGCCCTGAACTTCATAACAGAATGCTGTCTGCTGAGAAAGCCGTGACTGGGTACAAGGACCCCTATACAGAGGCAAAGATTTCACTCTATGAAGCCATGAAAAAAGGTCTTATTTCAGAAGACCATGCCATCAGACTGCTTGAGGCTCAAATTGCAACAGGCGGAATCATCGACCCAGTCCACAGCCACCGTGTGCCAATTGAAACCGCCTATAAACAAGGTCAGTTCAACGCAGAGATGAACAAAATTATCCAGGACCCCTCTGATGACACAAAAGCATTCTTTAATCCAAACACCCAAGAAAACCTCACATACCTGCAGCTGATGAAGAGATGTGTCACAGATCCTGAAACAGGAAACCTTCTCCTACCCATTTCAGAAATGGCTGGTCTTTATGCCAAAGGATTCACAGATGAGGAAACTAAGGATATTTTCAATAAGACAACTGTGTCTGTGCCATTCGGAAGATTCAAAGGAAAGACTGTTACAATTTGGGAGATTATTAATTCTGATTACTTTACAGAAGACCAGAGAAAGGATTTAATTCGCCAGTACAAAACAGGCAAGATTACAGTAGAAAAGATAATCAAGATTATAATAACTGTTGCTGAAGAAAAAGAGAAAGCAAATGAGCTTGAATTTGATGGCCTAAGAGCACCGGTTCCTGCAGCAGAGCTACTGGAATCAAAGGTTATTGACAAAGATCTTTATAACAAGTTACACAAAGGAAATACGACTGTCAAGGAGGTGTCTGAGATGGAGCCTGTGCGCAAAGCTCTGAAGGGTAGCAACTGCATTGCAGGTGTAGTCATCGATTCAACTCAAGAGACAATGTCTTTATACCAGGCTTTGAAAAAAGATGTGATGAGGCCAGGCCCTGCTCTGGCACTCTTAGAAGCTCAAGCTGCAACTGGATACATCATAGACCCTGTGAAGAAGCAGAACCTTACAGTAGATGAAGCTGTAAAAGCAGGTGTTGTTGGCCCTGAGCTACATGAAAAACTGCTGTCTGCAGAAAGAGCCGTCACTGGCTACAGGGATCCTTACACTGGAAAAACAGTGTCTCTCTTTGAGGCAATGAAAAAAGACCTGATTAACAAAGACCAAGGAATCAGATTTCTTGATGCACAACTGGCAACAGGAGGCATTATAGACCCGGTTAAAAGCCACCGCATTCCACAGGACATTGCCTACAAGCGAGGTTACTTTGATAGTGAAACATATAAGGTCTTGACTAACCCAACAGAAGACATCAAAGGTTTCTATGATCCAAACACACAGGAGTATGTCACATATCAGCAGCTTCAGAAAAGATGTATTACTGACAAAAAGACCGGGCTTCAGCTTCTTCCCTTGTCGGAACAAGCAATCTCTGCCAAAGAGGAACAGAAGTACACTGAAGCACAGACCAAAGATGCAATGACACAAGCATCAGTAGAGATTCAGTCTGGACCATTTAAGGGCAGAAAAGTTACCATCTGGGAGATAATTAATTCTGAGTATCTCACTGAGGAACAACGACTTGATTTACTCAGGCAGTTCAGATCTGGAAAAGTGACAATTGAGAAGTTAATAAAGATTATAGTCACAATTGTGGAAGACAGAGAAGCCAAAAAACAAGAACAGTCCAGTTTCAAAGGGCTTAGGGCTCCTGTCTCAGCTAAATCCCTTTTGGACTCCAAAATTATTGATAACGCTACCTATGATTTGCTTCAACAAGGTAAGAAGACTCCAGATGAAGTCATCAAAAACAGCTCTGTTAGGAAGTACCTACAAGGATCTGACACCATTGCTGGTATATACCTTGAACCTACGAAAGAAAAGCTTGGCATTTATCAAGCAATGAAACAGAAAGTTTTGAGAGAGAACACAGGAATTGCTCTGCTTGAAGCCCAAGCTGCTACAGGTTTCATGGTGGATCCTGTTAAGAATCAGTTTCTCACAGTTGATGATGCTGTTAAAGCAGGTCTTGTGGGACCTGAACTTCATGAAAAACTTCTCACTGCTGAAAAAGCTGTTACTGGCTACAGAGACCCATACACAGGCAAAATTATCTCCTTGTTTCAAGCCATGCAAAAAGAGCTTATACCCAAAGACCATGCCATGCCTCTCTTAGAGGCACAGATTTCCACTGGAGGAATTATTGATCCAGTTAACAGTCATCGAATTCCCACTGATGTTGCATGCCAGCGGGGATATTTCAGCAAGGAAATGGCCAACATTATTGCTGAAGCCTCAGACAAAACCTTCTCTGACCCTGAGACTGATGAGAATGTGTCATATAAACAATTAAAAGACAAATGCATGACAGATCCTGAGACAGGCTTAAACCTCTTACGACTTTCTAAACCACAGACACCAACAGTGGTGGAAAAGACTTTCCTTTATACTGAGGAACAAACCCAGAGTGATCTATCTAGTACTCAGGTTGACCTCCCAATTGAAGGCCTTGCTGAAGGCTCAATGTCTCTCTGGGATGTCATGAACTCAAATCTGCTACCCGAAGGTGAAAGAACAAAACTCTTAGATGAATATCGTTCAGGCAATCTAAGTAAAGAGCGATTGATTATCATAATCATTGAGATAATGGAGCAGAGGGAAATAATCAGAGGGGAGAACATCAAGTCATATAGCACGGGCAGACGGCGCGTCACAATTGAAGAACTCTATAGTGCTCGTATAATTGACTTGGAAACATACAACCTGCTAAAGCAAGAGAAGAAGACAATTCGTGAGATCATAGAGTTGCAGAGTGTTAAACGATACTTGTATGGTACTGGCAGCATTGCTGGTGTGGCCACCGATTCCAAATCTAAAACCAGTTTTTATCAGGCAATGAAGAGAGGGCTTATGAATCCAGAAGATGCGATTGTCTTCTTGGAAGCCCAGGCAGCCACAGGGTTTATCATTGATCCCATCAAGAATGAGATGCTCACAGTTGATGAAGCAGTGCGCAAAGGTGTGGTTGGGCCAGAAATTCATGACAGACTTCTGTCAGCAGAACGAGCAGTCACTGGGTACAAGGATCCATACAGTGGCAAAATAATTTCCCTCTTCCAAGCAATGAAAAAGGACCTTGTGCCAAATGACTATGCTTTAAGGCTGCTTGAGGCTCAGACAGCAACTGGTGGAATAATAGATCCAGAATTCAACTTCCATCTGCCCGCAGATGTTGCTACACAGCGTGGCTATATCAACAGAGAAACATATGAGAAACTTAATGATGAAGTTAAAGGTTATGTTGATCCTGTTGCAGAAGAAAAACTCTCATATGCACAACTGCTGAAGAGATGTAGGCTTGATAAAGATGGAGTGTATTTGCTGCCTTTGGCAGAAAAAAGACCAATGTTTCAGGGTCTCAGAAAACAAATCACAATAGAGGAGCTGATACGCTCACAAATAATTGATGAAGAAACTGTCTCTGCGCTCAATGAGGGTCTGTTAACAGTTGAAGAGGTGACCAGCAGGCTTAAGAAATACCTTGAGGGCACAAGCTGTATTTCTGGAGTGTTTGTGGAAGCAAGTAAAGACCGTCTTTCTATATACCAAGCCATGAAGAAAAACATGATCAGGCCAGGGACTGCCTTTGAACTGTTGGAAGCCCAAGCAGCTACAGGATACATGATTGACCCAATTAAGAATCTCAAATTAACAGTCAGTGAAGCTGTGAAGATGGGAATTGTGGGCCCAGAGTTTAAAGACAAGCTCCTGTCTGCTGAACGAGCTGTAACTGGATACCGAGATCCTTATACAGGCAAAACCATCTCACTCTTCCAGGCTATGAAAAAAGGACTGATTCTCAAAGACCATGGAATTCGTCTTCTTGAAGCTCAGATTGCCACTGGAGGAATCATTGACCCTGAGGAAAGCCACCGTTTGCCTGTGGAAGTGGCTTACAATCGTGGATTCTTTGATGAAGAGATGAATGATATCCTCTCTGATCCATCTGATGATACGAAGGGCTTCTTTGACCCAAACACAGAGGAGAATCTAACCTATCTGCAGCTAATGGAGAGATGCATTGTAGACCCAGAGACTGATCTCTTGCTTTTACTCTTAAAAGAGAAGAAACGAGAGAGGAAGACATCCTCCAAGTCCTCTGTTCGCAAACGCAGAGTTGTTATTGTTGATCCTGAGTCAGGCAGAGAAATGTCTGTGTATGAAGCTTATCGCAAAGGCCTCATTGATCACCAAACATACCTTGAACTTGCAGAGCAGGAATGTGAATGGGAAGAAATCACAATGACATCATCTGATGGTGAAGAGAAGTCCATAATTATTGACAGAAGATCAGGACACCAGTATGACATTGCTGATGCTCTGGCGAGAGGTCTTATTGATCAATCTGCTCTTGACCAGTATCGCTCTGGCAACCTTGCCATTACAGAATTTGCCGACATGTTGTCTGGAAACATGGGTGGTTTTCGCTCCCGGTCATCATCCATTGGATCCTCTTCATCGTATCCAATGAGCCCCATACCCTCCATTAAAACACCTGCAACTCTGTGGAATGATCCAACTGAGGAGACTGGACCTGTGGCTGGTATTCTTGATACAGACACTTTAGAGAAGATTTCAGTCACTGAAGCCATGAATAGAAACATAGTGGATAGCATCACTGGCCAAAGATTGCTGGAGGCACAAGCCTGCACCGGTGGCATAATAGACCCATCAACTGGGCAAAAGTACTCTGTTGTTGATGCAACCAATAAGGGTCTTCTAGCTAAGATAATGGTTGACAGAATTAACCTAGCACAGAAAGCCTTCAATGGATTTGAGGATCCTAAATCCAAAGTGAAAATGTCTGCTGCTCAAGCCCTTAAGAAAGGCTGGCTGTATTATGAGGCTGGTCAGCGTTTTCTGGAGGTGCAGTATCTTACTGGTGGGCTTATTGAACCAGAGACTGCAGGAAGAGTCTCCCTGGAAGAGGCAATCAAGAAAGGCAATATAGATGTCCGCACAGCCCAAAAGCTAAGGGATGTGAGTGCTTATTCCAAATACCTTACATGCCCCAAAACTAAACTGAAGATCTCCTACAAGGATGCAATGGACAGAAGCATGGTCGAGGAAGGAACTGGGCTAAGGTTGTTAGAAGCCTGTTCACAATCTAGTAAAGGCCTTTACAGTCCATTCAATATCAGTGGTGCTGGGTCTGCTACTGGCTCAAGATCTGGATCCAGGACAGGATCTAGATCAGGTTCAAGAAGAGGTAGCTTCGATGCCACTGGCTCCGGCTTCAGCATGAACTTCTCCTCATCTTCCTACACTTCCAGCAGTTACAGTCGCAGATTCTAATACTGCCTTTGCTATGCACTTAGCCCCAACTCTCACAGCACTGTCAGTGATACAACTTTACAGATCTAAAGAGTCTACTTTTTAAATTAATTCCACCACTATATACTACAACAGCAGAAAGTAAAGATTTATTTATTAATTTTAATTTGCATGTTTTGACATTGAAAAGTGCATTCCAGAAACTACTATTATTTCTTATTGGGGACTGGTGAGAGTGTCCCATTATATGTAGTTTGGGTGCTTAAATACTATGCATTGTATAGTTAACCATGACAGTTATTCATCCTCAAAGTTTTCTTCTAACTTCAGATCATTTGTAATACCTGAGTAATGTTGAACTTTTTTGTCCATTACTCAAACACCACTGCTGATTTTATAGGATAGGTTATTATGGTTAGCTGCATTAACTAGCTAGTGTTTTTTTTTTTACAGAGAGTTCTTTATTAACTACTACTTCTAGCCTGCATTTGTACTATAATTTAAGATGTCTTTATTTTTTGTTTTGTGGATTTGTTTTCAAGTTAACAAACCAGGAAATATGCCAAAATGGACAAGAAAATGTTAACAAGATAAAAGTATACCTATTTTCTTTTTCTATGCATGTATATGGCTTGTTAACAGAACCTGCCATCATGGAAGTAGTAGTGTTTTACAAATAATATTGCTGAATGTATAGAGAGAAATATTACATGTCATTTTCATGTTAACACTGGATGAGGAAAGCACACTTAAAGTAACATGAACTATGCCACTATTTTGCATTTCACAACCCACATGTATTCTTTAATATGGAGGTATATGCTTTATTTATTAACATCTAAATATCATTTTTAAGACAATAATTAAGAGCACCAATATCCCTTGCCACCATGAAACACATAGTTCACAGTCATTTCATTCATGAAAGTGGTCCTGGTGTATTGTGCCCAGAAGATTTAAGATGTCTGACCCAACCTCTACTCATAGCATCTGGACAAACCTGAATGCGATGCTGAGCATTTGATACTTGTAAGTTAAATCAACACTATATTAAAACCAGTTCTCTTCCTGTTATCCAATTCATTGATATTATAATGAAATGTATTTTTTCCACAGACTCATCTTGATTATTAGAGCGTGAATCTAATGTGCAACAGACACTGATCGATGATTCAACCTAGTCTTCTTCTCTTTTTCTTTTTTCTCCAGCATTTATCTGTAACCAAAGCTGTAGTGATGGAAGAAAGTGTTAATGTGCTCTTGAGGAGTAAAACTGATGCTTGCCAGCAGCCCTTAGCTCCAAACATTCAGGTAAGCTCTTCTTTAATTATTAAATTTAATTATATATCCAGGTTGTTTGTATTCATGCATAAACGATGGTCTGAACACATTGTTTAACACATTTTTGGTTTTTTTGTTGACATTTTTTCTTTTTTTATTGTTTCATAGTATCCATTTTTTGTTGTTTTTTTGTTTTTTAGATCTGCAGTGAGCCTTTCATTCCTTTCTTCTGTTGCTTCTACAGTATCATTTGCTCAGAAAAGGTAGAGGCTAGGGTTACCCGGAAGCTTTCCTTGACTATCGTACCAGCAGTTGACCGTCATCGAGTGAACATTTTATGGCATTACCATCCACATTGTTAACATAATTTTTGATTAAAGACTAAATATAACAGTAATGTTCCACTTCCAATATTTCTTCTAATCCCATTTTACAGTACTATGAGCAGTGTAACGCATTTGATATGCATTCCTCTAGTGTGTGCTACTGTATTATGCGCAAGTTTGAATTCAGCAATACAAATTAGTTTTTTTTTCTTATTTCTCCGTTTATATTAAAGATATTGTTTTTTCCCCTAGACCAGTGTTTATTCTAATCCATTGTTTATTTTCTTGAATGTACTTGACTTGTGTACATCTTCATATTCGGTTTTCATTTTCATTGTTTTGATATCACGTCCTGTAATATATTTGCTTTGCATGGTTTACTAACTTAATATGACATTTTACAAAATTAAGATGAAGTGCAGACATATATAAATTCCATGATAACCGTCATGTATGAAATCGAAACTGGCCTGTGCATGAGGTATATAATGCTGGGAGGAAATTGCATTGCTTTTAAAAAAAATAACATATTCTAATGTAAATAAAAGGATTATAGAAATATCTTCTATGTCTGTACTTATTTAATTTGTTTTACAAAGTTTCTTTTGAAGACTGTACATTGTAATGTAATGTTAATTTTTAGTGCATTTTCCAAAAGTTTGGACACACCTTCTCATTCAATGCGTTTTCTTTATTTTCATGACTATTTACATTGTAGATTCTCACT
>JAOVVG010000047.1:14708218-14722041 GCA_028566375.1 Leptodoras nelsoni | reverse complement strand
CAAAGTGGAAAAGTGTCCTGTGGTCTGACAAGTCCACATTTCAAATTGTTTTTGGAAATCATGGACGTCGTGTCCTCTGGGCCAAAAAGGAAAAGGACTGTCCGGATTGTTATCAATGCTCAAAGTTCAAAATCCAGTATCTCTGATGGTATGGGGGTGTGTTAGTGCCCATGGGTGACATCTGTGAAGGAACCATTAATGCTGAAAGGTACATACAGATTTTGGAGCAACATATGCTGCTGTCCAAGCAACGTCTTTTTCAGGGACATCCCTGCTTATTTCAGCAAGACAATGCCGAGCTACATTCTGCACGTGTTACAACAGCATGGCTTCGTAGTAAAAGAGTGCGGGTACTAGACTGGCCTGCCTGCACTCCAGACCTGTCTCCCACTGAAAATGTGTTGCACATTATGAAGCTCAAAATACAACAACGGAGACCCCGGAATGTTGAGCAACTGAAGTTGTACATCAAGCAAGAATGGGAAAGAATTCCACCTTCAAAGCTTCAACAATTAGTGTCCTCAGTTCCCAAACACTTATTGAGTGTTGTTAAAAGGAAAGGTGATGTAACACAGCGTTAAACATGCCCCTGTCCCAACTGTTTTGGAACGTGTTGCAGGCATCAAATTCAAAATGACTGAATATTTGCAAAAAAAATTCTAAAATCTGAGCATAGTGTAATACTTCTCTGATGAACCACAAGAGGTGACCCATGAGATTACTGGGATCTTTTCTCAGGAGAAATCCTGTAGTTGTGCAGCATGAGACTGAAGCTCCTTTTGTATTTCCATCTGATCTCCTAAATGTGTAGGAGAAATGGCTGAAATATGAATATTATTAATAATAATAAAACCCTGAAAAGGAATAAGCGGCCAAGAAAATGAATGAATGAATGAATGAATATTAAATATTATCTTTTTTTTCTTTCCTCTGGGTTTTTGTCAAAAAGTGGTGGCAGTTTGCATCACGTGTCTCAGAGGAAATGTGATAGCCTCGCCCTCCCTGACTGGCAGCCCGTCGTGTGACATGGGAGAAATACAGATGGGTAGGAATTGGTTATGATTAAATTAGGGAGGAAATTGAGGGGAAAATCCCTCAATAATGGCTATATCCCTCAATAAGACGTTTGAGCACTCCTGACATTGGAAGCCTATAGATTTGATCATAGCAGCTATACGGTATATGTATCTAAGAAATGGCTAACCTGATTTGAAGATATATCATGTTTATGTTTCAGATGACTTTCATCGCTACCTGTTGGCTAATCAAAAACTGAAATCTCTGCATCATGTCACTGTTGACGCACATGTTGGCTTGCATCTTTGGCATTGGGTCATGGGTCGCCATCAATGGGATGTGGGTTGAGCTCCCACTGATTGTAAATGAGATCCCTGAAGGTTGGTTCCTACCCTCCTACCTCACTGTAATAATCCAGTTGGCGAACATCGGACCATTATTTATCACACTTATGCACTGCTTCAGGCCAGGAGCATTGGATGAGAGGCCAGTCATCTACACAATTGTAGTTTTGGGTGTCCTGGCCACATTCCTACTGGCTTTCCTCTGGAAGGAAACACTATTTGTGGGAAATGCTGTACACAGTGTAGCTCTGCTATCCCTCAATTTCCTACTGTCAGTGGTGGACTGCACCTCCTCTGTCACCTTCCTTCCTTTTATGATGAGGCTCCAGACTCAGTACCTCACCACCTACTTCATTGGAGAGGGTCTGAGTGGCCTGATTCCAGCTCTGGTGGCTCTAATTCAGGGTGTCGGGGTGGTCCAGTGCAAAAATGCTACAGTTAATGCAAATTTTAGCATGGTCAACTACACCAGGGGGACTGGTGGTGAACTAAAAGCACATTACCTGCCAGCTAACTTCTCTGTCCAGGTTTTCTTCCTGTTCCTCAGTGCCATGATGGCAGTTTGCCTGGGTGCTTTCTTGATGCTTAACTACCATCCTGCCGTAGCACGAGAACATAAATGTGAAAAGTATCTTCATGATGCGAAGCACCAAGAGACAGCTGATATTAGCCTGTCCCTGCAGAACCATCCAGCAGAACAGGCCCCCATGCTGGAGCATCCAGAAGGTCCAGCAAATAAACCTCGCAGCACCTTTGGGAAAGGCACCTACAACAGAGCAGAAGTGGTCTTCATTTTTCTTGTTCTGGCTTGGGTTAATGCATTAACCAATGCAGTTCTCCCTTCAGTACAGCCCTACTCCTGCCTGCCATATGGTAATCAGGCCTATCACTTGGCGACTACTATGGCTGCAGTGGCTAACCCTGTGGCCTGCTTTATCGCCATGTTTTTCCCAATCAGGTAAGACACAGACAAATAATATAAATTGATGCAATGCTCTAATGTATATCCTGACTTACATCTTCCTCAATTATAGGTCTCTGATGCTGATGGGGATTCTCACAGTGACTGGTACAGGGTTTGGGTCCTACATCATGGGTATGGCAGCACTGAGTCCCTGTCCTCTGTTGGTTCATCATGAAATAGGGGCTGCACTCATGGTAAGACTTCTAACAGTTACAGGTTTCCTAAATCTGATTGTGATACTATCACACATGAACAGACAGAGTACACGGTCTGTCCGGAAAGCAATGACAATGAGATTCCCATGCTCCGTAGGGCTTACAAATGGGGATGGTGGTTCAAGGTCAGTTAGAGTTGGATCTTAGATAAACAGTATAAATGTTTATTGTATTTTGCTAGTTACATATGGATTTGTTACTAGAAATGGATCACAACCTAACTAGTTCATAAGATCTTGTGTTGCCAAAAAATGGTTTACTAAATGTCCTACAATATGCTATGAAATAGAGCTTGGGATTTCTTTAGTTTTCACTTTCAGCCATGTCCAAGAGCAAGGAATACCCAGAAACATTTAGCTGCAGAAATGCAATGCTAAGCTAAATAGCTTAGCTAATGTTAGTGCCTTAAACAAATTATTTTATTGTTATAGCACATTTTGATACGTTGGGCTTAATTTACCTAAATTGCTGAGCATATTATGGTACAAATCAAATCTCCATGCATGTCTTCCTGTGAATATCTAACTGAGTTTGTTTACTAACAGTAAGCTAACCAGATATTACTAGCCCTAGCCAGCTACCTAAGTTAGCTAATGATAATGGCATTGTTTGGTCGGGCAGGAGGACATGCTACTTTTTCCTTACAAATTGTTCAGTGTATATTTATAGAATTTATTTTAACATGGTAAACATTGTAGACATGTACTTCTGCACTTCTTGTAGTTTCTTGAGCACTAAACTAAATAGTTCTACACAGGTTATACAAATTAACAAACCATGTACACTAAATGGCCAAAAATATGTGGCCAACTGACCAACACACTCATGTTGGCCTTCACCAAACTGTTTACCACAAAGTCTGAAGCAAATAAATGTTTAGACTGCCTTTTTAGCATTAAGAGTTTTCTTCACTGGCACTAAGGGACCCAGAAATATTCCAGTATGACCCTGTGCACAAAACGAGCTTTGCAAAGACAGCTTGCAAAGGTTCTTGAGGAAGAACTTGAGTGACCTGCACAGATCCCTGACCTCAGTGTCACTTTTGGGATGCATTGGAGCACTGATTATGTGACAGGTAAAGTGGAGGAGATAAGTGTGTGATGGTCTGGTGTCCACAAACTTATATAGTATTGGCCATGTAGTGTGGTGTGCTTTAACATGATTGGATAGCGTGATTCATATTCCTTCTCTCTGTTATGAATACAGGTGATAACGTGGGTGATATTTGTCCTCACTTTGTCCTACGTGAAGGTGATCATTGGGGTGATCCTGCGAGATGAAGGACACAGCGCCCTCGTGTGGTGTGGTGCTGTAGTACAACTCGGCTCCATGTTAGGGGCCATGTCAATGTTTCCTTTAGTCAGTGTTTATGGACTCTTCAAATCAGGCGATCCCTGTAACACCAAGTGTCCCAAATAAAACAAGCCGAATGAAATGATATCAAAAGTAAAAGTAACAAGGGACAAAGAACAAGTTAAATATTGTGTATCCACTGAAGGCTAAGACAGTATTTGTACTGGCTCAAAGAGTCTAATGAAATGTTATACAGGAAATAGTTCTCTTTAACCAAACAGTTACACTGTGTTAAGTTGTCTTTAAGTGCACTAGATTAGCAACACTAAATAGAGCTATAATGTTAGTGACCAATACAAAGATATATTTGTTTGTCATGGGTAATATTCACTGAATTGATACTTACTGAAAAGTGCCTTAGTAGTATGCTGTTTAAAGCTGCTGTTCATTTTTATTTTTAATATTTTTATTTTTTATTTTTGGATGTTTTAAATGGGTTACTATTTTTGGTAACCATGAAAACAAATCACTGCTAAAGTTAAATACTTCTGTTTTTTTGTCTGTTTTTATTTTTAAGAATAAAGCCCTTTTAGGCTACTATAATATAGGCTACTGTGTTTATTTATCTATATTGCCCAAGCAGCTTTCACTTTTCATTCTTTGGCTTCTTTGGTCTTTTTCATCTTTGGCACAACTGACATCCATTATTCCCAAAAACAAGCTGAAACATGGACACTGTCAGATGACTCCGAACCAGAGAACTCGCCAGTGTTTCTGCAACAAATAATACATGGCCTCCTCTTTGCATAATAGTTTCAGGTTGCCTTTCTTGATGCAGCTGCGGACTTATGTTTAAAAGTACTCCCGAGCCCATGTATCTATCTTCATCACAGTAGCATGATGGCTTCTTGGATGATAACAGCAGCAGCAGTTTCCACCCTTGGCCTTTAGACACCGAGATTTCCACTGACTCCCTGAATCTTTTCAAGATACTATTAACTGTAGATGGTAAAACGGAAACCTCTCTGCAATGTTGTGCTGAGAAACACTGTGACTGATAATTCTCTCATGAAGTTTGGAACAAAGTGGTGAATCGCAACCCATTCTTGATGGCAAAGACTTTGGTGAATGGTCCTTCTTGATCGCCTCAACTGTTACCAGTTACACTGCTAATTGTGGAACCTCCCAGCATTACATGTCTTATTTTGCATCTGTCCCAGCTTTGTTGAGTGTGTTGCAAGCATCAATTTATAGAAAGATACATGATTATCTTATGCAATTCCAAACCTAAGACTTATGTATGGACTATTGTCCAAACCCACACCATATCCATATATATAAACATACCATCAAGAGTACATCTTTAGTATATATTTTACCTTTGAAGGTGCATGTAGTGTACTGTTCATTAACTAGTAAAGTTTAAATGTACATCACTGGCCCTTAAGATCAATGTATAATATATAGTACGATGCACTTTATGTAACTTAAATTAAATTACTTGAAAGGTAATATTTAAAGGTAATAATAATACATATTAAAGGTACAAAATATGTATGTTTCATGATACATCACCAGCAACGATGCTAGGTATAGTTTTTTAGCTTATTTCCATGTTAAACAGATATGTGTGGTGGGGTGTAAGATAACTTTTAACTAGTTAGGTAAGCAAGTGATACTAGAAAATGAAATAGATAACTGGTTTAGTCGTTAAAGCGTGGGGAAGGGGCCGTGCAGTACACAGACCTGGCTGTAGTTACACGCCGCTACCGTTAGATGGCAGTAAAACCTTTCTGCAGGTAAGTTCACAACAACTACAGAAAAACTAGCACTGTCACCAACACTGTTTACAAACCACCGTTTTAAAAGGAATGGAGGCGTCGAAAAAGCAAGACGTTGTCTTTCTTGAGCTGAGAGAGCGGTTACAGAGCGGCTTGTTAATTGTTCGGCAAGTTTATCTTCTTTCTCTTTTTACTGTTTTTAATAGTTTGCCTGCTAACAGCTAGCCAGTGCTAACACTAACACTAACACTGGAGTACTGCACGTTGCTGGAGTTTTGGAGAATGAATGGGCCACGTGTGTGTATTAACATGTAGCTGTTGTGTGTTTTTTCCCACTCGTTTGCTCGGTTAATTAGTCTGACAGGCTACACTTTATTAAGTCACTCAAGCAAAGGTTTGGTTTACAGTAGCAAGCCGGTGAAAAAAAAACCCGCCAGTGCAGTAGGAACTCCATATTAATGCCCATGGGTTTTTGCAATGGGATATTCAAGAAGCATATGGCTGTGTTATGGTCAGCTGTCCACATACTTTGGGCCATATAGTGTATATTATCTCCATGGGGTTATTTCTACTTATCATTTTATAGAAGATAAAATATGGAGTAATCTTTCCAGACATGTGCACATGTAAAACATGACTAACATGGCAGCTTTGGTAATAATAATATTATCCAAGCTCACCATGTAAATCTTTTCCATACTGAATGTGGTTTAGGAATACCCCTGTGGAAGCAGTCAAATATTTATCCTCCAATATACCCATGTCATTATATATATATAAAGCAGTAGACATCTATGGAAGCTTCTAGAGCTGTTTCTGCTGTGAGAACTGCAAGTTATCACGATTTTGTGATTTTCAACACGGTTTAATAGTTGGATTTTCACATATGAGCATTTCAAGGGTGTACAGTGGCCGTAAAAAAGAAATGTAACTTTAACAAAATTTTATTGTTACACTAAAATGTTTGTATGTCAGTAACAAAAGCAACACATTACATAACGGAGAACTTTTCAGACAAAAAACGTAATGAAGGCTGCTGGGTTTTACATGCAAAAAAACAGAAGTAAGTGTGACGGTCAAAGTCTCCAGAAGAGCTGTGGCAGATTCTCCAAGATGCCCAGTAAAACTGCACACATTATACCTGGGAGCACTGTTTAAAAAGGCACACCGAATATTGACTTCATTTTGGTTTATTAATGTTTACTGCAATTTATAGTGTTTTCTTTTATGTAGAAACATCTTTATTATTTCCAAAGGCATCTTTGATTTACAGCGAGTCTTTGCATGTGCCTAAGACTGTAAGTACTGTAAGTTTTACTGAGCGTCTTGGAGAATCTGCCACAGCTCTTCTGGAGACTTTTTGACTGTCTAACTGAGCATCCCGATCTCTTCTCAGGGGGAATGAATTTACATTTATATTTATGGCATTTAGCAGATGCTCTTATCCAGAGTGACTTTAGTGCTTTAGTTGTTAAATTGGAATATCCAAAGCTAAGGCTGGTAGACCTGAATTCAAGCTACTTTGAGTTATGACACTGCTAGTATAGCCGTATACTACTTATTAAACATTACAAAGAAAAACCCAAGTATTCCTAAACTATATAAAACCGGAGAAGAAAAAGACACAGCAAATACAATAACTGCTGTAAATTTGGTAACAGCTTTGAGTTAGTGCTCATTCAAGTGCTTTTGAAAAAGGCGAGTCTTCAGTTGGCGTTTAAAGACAGCGAGTGACTCTGCTGTTCGGACTCAGGGGAGTTCATTCAACCATCTTGGTGCCAGGACAGAGAAAATTCTGGATGCTTGCCTCCCACGTGTCCTGGATGATGGTGGGGTCGAGTCAAGCCATACCCAAGGCACAAAGGGCTCTGGGTACCCATCATGCTTTTACCATTCCCATCAGGTAGGGAGGGGCTGGACCGTTTTTGGCTTTGTAGGACAGCTTCAGGGTTTTATATCCGATGTGAATTTAATATCTCCAGTTCACCTGACATACATGTTTTGGACTGTGGAGGAAACCCACGTATGGAGAACATGCAGATTCCACACAGAAAGGACCCAGGCTGCTTGCCCAGGAATCGAACTGGGATATTCTGGCTGTGAGGCGACAGCACTACATACTCTACCATAAACTTTTATATCAACCTTTTATTTTGTCACGGCTGCTTTTTACCACTAGATGGTGATGCTCGTTTCCTTGTAATCACCTTTGTGACGTTCTTGTATGATGGGGTTTACGTAATGCATCCTGGCTGGCCTATGGCTTAGGAGACATACAGTGGAAGTATGATATTGAAGCTGTTATAATATTTGCAGTTATAATAAATGTTATGTGATTTACTGTCACGTTAATGCTGTGCAGGTGTTTTACATTAGGAAATGCTGTTTAGCCGAACTGATGCTATATGTAGACGGAGCAAGCTGCTGATGTCGCATTCTCTGTAAAAGATTTAGGAAACTCCAAGCCAAACTCCTACTGATTCTACAGAGACCATCCAGTTAATGCTATATGTAACCTATTATGCCATTATCAATCTGTAATGCTCTGTGAGAAGCAGACAGCCTGAGAGTAGTGGGCTGAGGACAAAAGTAGACATTGTTGATGAATGATCTCTACTTTCTCTTTTTTTTCTGCCTCAGGATTAAGCCATCCTAATATAGTATGTATGTACTGTGTGCAATAAATTAGCATTTTCTCGCCAGCAGATTATGTGTTTCTCTTTTGCTATACGGCACAGTGTGTGTTAAAGCAGTTGTTTTACTTCCCTAACTAGGATTGTGTTTTATTTATTCTTTTCTTTAGAACGGATGTTGTTAAAGACGCATCTGAGGTGAATGTATCGAGTGGAGGCTCAGACCTAAAAATCCATATGCCGGATGGGGTTTATGAAGTGAAGCTACCCCGAGAGGTCAGACTAGTGGAGGGTTCCTGTCAGAAGAGTCCAGAGCTGAATGTGGATGGGCTGCATGTTAGAGTGCGTTTGAAGGTGGGCCAATGTTCAGGTATGTGCCAAGTTCATCATGAGCACCAACTAATTATATTCACTTAACTTTCGTCAGAGAAATGCGTACATCATAATGATCACAGAAGCCCTCATGGGCCAAAGTTGGTAGGTCATTAAGCATGAACTTGTTCAAGGACTGTGTAACCTCATTTTGAGGAATATGAGTTATGAGCGCTGGCCCGCCCTCAGGCTCCACACATCATCGCACTCCACAGATTAACTGAGATTAATGATGAATGCCGATTAAATGACCTTTGGCTTTGAGCCACTGCAGTGCTTGTTTCAAGTCCTACTCATTTTGGGTGGCCATCTGACCTCACACACACTGAGTCTCCAAACAGATTTGGTGGCATCTTTCAAACTTCTTGCTGCTGGCTGTTGTATTATTGTATCACATGCTCATGCTTATTGCCATTATACTGGGACTTTCTGTTCTAGCAGCTCTATCCTGAAAAGCTGGCCAGTTGTTTGGTGAAATATGTTGGTGACACTTTCGTTTTTGCTTTTGCCAGAGGCTCAGGACAGTGCAGTTCAGCATCTGAGGGCACAGCGGAGCTATTGTTTCTTGTGCCAGTCCTGTGGGGCCATGTTGCTTAAAGACAGGTGAGGAACAGATTCAGTTGTTTAACACTAGCTTGAGCAGCAAATTGATATATCCAGCTTTAGTTCAGTAAAAAAAAAAAAAGATTTATTCAGCCTGAAGCATTTAACTCCTACATGATAGGAACTACATGCAAATCTAAACCCAGGGCTATCCTTGCAGAGCATCCGCATTGCTCATCTTTCACAATGCTCACAGTCAGTGGAAAAGAGTTCGTCTGAGGTTGGTGACTAATAATAGGCATAAGCAGTGTTACTTTTTTAAAGTTGTTTATAAAAAGTAATGCAACAGAAAAGCATTCAGCTTACCACAAGTTAAAATTTTGATGATGCCCCAACCAGGCCAGGAGTCAAGGGAGCAAAATTGGTTATATTGAAAGTCTACTATCCAATTAATATTAGATGTTATGTCATTTTTGATCTGCAGCATGCAAATGACTCAATGAGGCACAAAGTTCAATTCCCGATGACGCCATAGTTCTCTGTGGCTTGAATGAAGGGAGCAATGTTGGCCGTGCACTCTGGATAGGTGAGGGATGGCATTACTCTCTCTCTCCTCTGTTAATCACAGTGACACTAATCAGTTGTGGGATTCTGTGAACTCGTATCTGGAAGAGGTCAGATCTACTGAAAGACAGACTGGCAGGCAGAAAAATAGCTCTCTCCCTCACATAGTGCTACCAATCAAGGTGCAGGATAACATCTACTGCTCATGCTGTGTCATTGGGCAGCTGAAAACACTCAGAGGAGAGCGATATCTACCTTCTTCCACATGAGCTCACAGACGCTCACTATTGGCTAGTTGCTGTTATTGGCAGAGAAAAAAATAATGCAATCCCTCCAATCCAGAGCGCACAGCCAGGTTTGCGCTCTTGCATGCATATCTCATTTGGCATTAAAATGAACCGTCAGGCCGCATAAACTACAGAGCCTGAGACTCATTGAGTTTGTTTTCATGGCAGCACACATAGATTTCCCAGATTTCTCTACCTAGGGATCCGTAAAGTCTTATCTAAACAGTCAAGTGTATATGTTAATCTTTAATGAACATATAGACATTTAGTTCTATTCATCTAACACTCTAGGAAGTAGCATTATGTTACAGCATATTTAAAGAGCAAATGAAGGTATGTGTAATGAAGTAAAATATTGTGAAATTATAAAGGATAAAAATATCTGAGTGAAGGATAATCAGTGTGTGAGGTTAGTTCTTAAATCTGACAAAAAAAGACATTTGGAAAAAAAGAACATTTTTGGCAGGCAATTATTATACTAGTAGAAAAGTGATTCTAGCTAGAAACGTTAATTAGGAAAATTCTGTCATGTTTGGATTTGACTATTTGGTGGTCTGAACTATATTTAGCTTCATTCGTATGTCCCAGCTCAGTTTGCATCATATAGAAGGATTATTAAATTCAGTAAGGGTACTCGGGCAAGGCACAACTGGTGGTGGAAATGGTGAGAAAATGCAGTATCATAGTTACAGGCCATGCTGCATAGCAGTGTCTTATGGGAAGGTGTTATGAATGTCTGTAATGAAGTGTCTCTTAAATGAAATATTTAAGACTATTTGCTGCTTTAGGGTTTTCAGGCGAGTGCTCCCATTACCCAATGGGAACTGGAATACCCTGGTAGATGACTGGTGTTGCCACCCTGATCCTTTTGCCAACAAGAAGCTTCTCCCTCAAGAAGAGGACTGTTTACTTGGTGACACCTACTTCCTCTTGCCCCGGGACAGCACTTGTGACCAAAGCCTTACGAGTAGCTTAGACTCCTCTGCAGTAAACACTGGCTCAGATCTGCAAGCTGGAAAGGTGCGTCACATTGAAAAGCTCACCAAAATCTATCTAATACTAGTGGCTCTTCTAGGCTCAGTGTTTCATAGGTGGTATTTGAGCCCTTTTCTTGGGGCATCAGAGGTCCTCATTCATGTTTAAAGGAACTCTGCTCCATCTACACCGCCTCTGGGCTGACAGAGGTTGAAGAAAGATGTTCCCTCTTCTTTATGAAGGGTTCTCAAGGAAGCAGCTTGACACTCCTTCTTTATAGAGTCTCCACCAGCCTGAGAAGTCTAACTACTTCAGGGCTATTGATTTTTTTTTTTTGCTTTTCTTGTTTCTTTCTTTTCCTCATTCTGTGGGTAGCTGTGGCTCTGTGTCTGCTGCGAGTAAATGGAAGAGCCTTTTGCTGTTCAAACGCCTGATTCATCTTTCACTTCAGTAAATGGTTCCTCTCTGGTTATTGATTTCTGTTATATGTGGCTTAAACCTGGTTGTGCTTTCAGATCATCTATCTATTTTGGTTTGTGTCTATGTGTCACAGCAGGCTCTTAGCCACAGGAATGTGGTTGTCTGTAAGAATTGCTGTGCAGTGCTGGGCGAGGCAGTCACGACGGGTAGGATTCATAAAACACACAGAAACCAGCATAATGAGGCCGCTGTAATAATGCAGGCACTTCTATGTTTGTCACCTTTTTACCTAAGTATAATGCTGAAATAATGGCTTAGTCTGTGTGTGTATATATATTTGTATAGTGCTTTTAGAAGTAGTCCTCAAGTGTATTCCCAGTAGTCCCTAGGTATCTGTAAGTTGACAGGAACAAAAATACTCCAGTGTACACTGATTACTTCATTAGGAACACCTGTACATTCATGCAAATGTCCAATCAGTGGACCATCTGGCAGAAATGCAAATGATATATATCTCTCAGATATTATTCAAGAGCTTAAGTTAACATTCACATCAGAACATGGGAAATTATTGTCTAGGGGCCACAGATTTCCTTTACATTCCTTAAATCCTTTGTAGTTATGAGTTTGTTCATTAAATCTTAAAATCCAATAAATTCCAATAAAATTGAACAAAGCAAAGAAATTACACACAGCGTTCTCTGGGAGTGTACACTGAAGGAGCAGAATTCTTTGCGATAGTCATTTAGAAAAGTTATTGCTTCACAGTAGTAGGTGTTAAGTGTGCCACTGAGAAGTGTAACTTTGAAAAAAATATCTTTGAAGCCCAAAATGTCCTGTTTAAAAGAAATATGATGCTGTTCCATATTTTCTCTTTACACCATGGTTGGATCAAAGTTCATTGTCTCCCTCTCATCACATTGCAATTGTTTTTCACAAAACCAACTTAAAAAAATAATAATACAATAAATATGCTTCTGTTGCAGAGGTTTTAAAATTCTATATAACTGAAGTGGTGGTAGGGCAAAGTGAAGATGGAGAGAATACCGTGCCACAAAATAGGCAAGTACTGTCAAATTGTATATACACTGATCAGCCATAACCACCTCCTTGTATCTACTGTCCATTTTGTCAGCTGCACTGACCATACAGGTGCACTTTGTAGTTTTACAGATGGAGACTGTGGTCCATCTGTTTTCTGCAGATTTTGTTAGCTCCCTTTTATGCTGTTTTTCAGTGGTCAGGACCCCCACAGGACCACCACAGAGCAGGTATTATTTGGGTGGTGGATGATTGGCAGCACTGCAGTGACCCTGATGTAGTGGTGGTGTGTTAGTGTGTGTTGTGCTGGTACAATTGGATCAGACACTGTAGTGCTGCTGAAGTTTTTAAACACTGTGCTCACTCACTGTCCACTGTATTAGACACACCTACCTAGTTGCTCTACCTCGTAGATGTAAAGTCAGAGACAGTAACTCATCTGTTGTTGCACAGTTTGTGTTAGTCATCCTCTAATCCTTCATCAGTGCTCACAGGATGATACTCACAGGACACTGTTGGCTGGACATTTTTGGTTGGTGGACTATTCTCAGTCCAGCAGTGACACTGAGGTGTTTAGAAACTCCATCAGCACAGCAGTGTCTGATCCAATCATACCAGCACAAAACACACTACCACAGATAGACTACAGTCTATATCTGTGTGTCTGTAGAACTGCAAAGTGCACCTGTATGGTCAGTGGAGCTGATAAAATGGACAAAAAGTATAGATACAAGGAGGTGGTTTTAATGTTATAGCTGATTGGTGTACAACATGTGTATATACACACTGCATTGTGTAAATGTACTTAAATCAGCAGTCACTAATTTCAGTCCTGAAGTCCAGAACTGTTTCACAGTTCCCTGATTAAACTCACTAGTTTTTACTCACTACCAGGCTAAGTAGTTGTTAGATGAAGAATTACCATACTGTGCAGTACTTCAGGACTGTAGTTCAAGATTAAGTTAATTATTTTAACAAGTTTAATTCTGAGCATTTTATTTTACAGACAGCAGTTCCTAGAAAAAGTCCTTGCTACCAGACTTGTTGAGCTGTCATCTGCTCAAAGCATATTTCGCTTTTCCATTCAGACACCAGATGGTAAAGCAGTGATCATGGTAAGGCTAGTGTTCTCATTCTCATCTCATGCCTTTTTTAACAGTAGAAGATCTTAATGCCATATATATGTATATATATATATATATATACAAGGGTTAGGCAATTCAACTGAAACACCTGGTTTTAGACCACAATAATTTATTAGTATGGGATAGGGCCTCCTTTTGCGGCCAATACAGCATCAATTCGTCTTGGGAATGACATATAGAAGTCCTGCACAGTGGTCAGAGGGATTTTAAGCCATTCTTCTTGCAGGAT
>JAOVVG010000047.1:14635615-14659503 GCA_028566375.1 Leptodoras nelsoni | reverse complement strand
GTAAATAGTCATGAAAATAAAGAAAACGCATTGAATGAGAAGGTGTGTCCAAACTTTTGGCCTGTACTATATATCCAGATCAGGTAACGTGTGTACAAATAACAGGCATTATCATGCTTCAATAAGTAACTGATTAAATTGTCATTTATCCTTTAAAGTCTTTTATTGGCAAAAGTCTGTGGCCCACACCACAAGTGTCCTATAGTGTCTTTATCAAGAAGCACCTCAATTTATGGTTTAGACATACCATTTATGATTTTGGATCCCTTGCTACAAAGGTATAAGGGACACCTGAAACTATGCATTTCTGCTTTCTCAGCTAAAGCAGCAATCAGACCAAATGCAGATAAATGTAACTATTGTAACTATACTTTGCACTGACTTTACCTAAATGTTGACCTGTGGATTCATGAACCGCAGTGTTGTGAACCGATAGAGAACAAGCAGCTGTGTCACTTTTAATGAACATTACTGTTTCTCACTGCCTGCTTAGATTTGTTTGTGAAATTCATAGCTTTTTGTACCAATAAATGAACTGTGCTCTTAGACCGTGTTTAAATAGAAGAGTGATTTGACTGTCAAGTCATGAACCTCTATTTTGTAGCACCGAAACACTCCCTAGTTGCTTTAGTGCCATGTTTTGAGTCATTGTCCTGCTGTAGGGCTATCCATTCATGTTTGATGCATTTGGCTGAATCTGAGCAGACAAGGATCTTTTGTGCATTTAAACCTCTTTCAGCCGTTGGCAGGTACTTCATTAATAAATACTTGACATTCCAATTTGGATCCTGGGCTTTTCCTTGTTCGCTTTTTTTTTTCTTCAGGCCCTTTAATTTTATCCCCTTTGATATCTCAGGTGCCCAATTCATGCTTCTTGTGCGCATGTAAGGAGAGGCTCTACAGCCTTTTTTAAGCAAACAGCAAATTGCATTTTTCAGGTTTACATGTAGTGATAAACGCTGAGCTCATGCAGTCATTTTGTATTTTCTTTGTGGGAACCTCCATTAATTATTTCCAAGCTCAGCAACACATTACAGTTTTTTTAAAATGTGTGAAACGATTGATTTCCACACACACTTAAACATAGGCTTTGTATCTAATTTTACTGTGAGTTTTGAAGCACAACTTGTTGAAGCACTACAGGAACAAATACAAGACTCAAATGCCTCATGCTGAATGAACAGCAGACCATTTCTAGGCACTCTAGGGCATGCAATGAGACACAGCTGGCCAACAGACAATTGAACAGATAACTGTCCATTTATGTCTGGTTTCTTGAAATGGGGGACTATAGAAAGAGAGCTATGAATCACTGATTACCATGCTTATCCAGCCTCAAAATAACATTTAACCTCGTGCTCAAATGCATTGTACTGTACTTAAAAGCTCTCACTGTCTAATTAAAATACTCACTGTAACATTCGCATTAAAATGAAACAGTACAAGAATAATCTGTTCTCTGTGACAATAGAGTTTGTGCATGTCGTACGTCTACCAAAATTCATGTTCTATTCATGTTTTTTGTAATAAAGAATAACTCCCAGATGTATAAAAATATTTAATTATCCAACGAGCCATGAGAGGTTAACTTTATATTAATCAGTGCATCTAAAGTTCTCCAATTCCTTTGTCTTGCAGAGTATTTTAACAGTATGTTGGGAAATCCATGGATTGAGGTATGAAAACAACACCGAAAGTTAATCTAATTTGACTAAGTACGTCTGGTTCACTTCAGTTGTAGCAGCTTTTAAGATTGTCATGTGGATCTTTTCTGCCCCCTTCAGTCTACTAGCTGTACTGCACTGGAGATGCCGACTAGTGCCAAGGTCTTACAGGTCATTCTGGAGTACATCTACACAGACGAGTCTCCCACTATCAGAGGTATTTGTCTGTACTACTTTAAGAACCACCTTTACTAATGTAGTGGTCATATGTGTAACTATGAGCTATATGTCTGTGTGTGCTGCAGAGTCTCTGAGTGTGGAGTTTGCGTGCAGTGTCCTGGTGGTGGCTGATCAACTGCTCATCACTCGGTTGAAGGAGATATGTGAAGTGGCCATCACTGAAAACCGTGAGCCTGCAATGTTTTTTTTTTTTTTTACCTTTCAGGTCTTTTTGTGTGCATGTAATATCAGGATTTCCATACATCCCAGAAAAATGGGACATCCTTAAAATGTATGTGTTAGCCTTTTATGAAATTAATGAAAGATGCCCTGAGAAAATGTAAAGTGGGCTGTTAATGACTGCATATCTTGGATTGTTTTCTCCTCAGCTGAAACGGCACACATTAAACACATTTTAGGTAATGGGTCAAATGGGTGGACCAAAAAAAATTGTATACCAGTATTACATCAGTAACGTATCTTAAATCTGTTGATATGTACATTCTGAAATGTGCATTCCGAATGTACAAATACTGAATGAACATATGTTCACCTACAACACAGATGAATAGACTGCATTCATCACTCCGAGGTCTGCCTGCCCCCCTCCCCACCACCACCGTCAAAAAGAAGAAATTAGTATAATTACAGTTATAGTACGTCATGAATCTGCATAAGATAAGCCATTATGTTGAAGTGAAGGGAACATCTGTGTAGTTTGCAAAATCATTTAAAAATGTAAAGGTTGTGTTTGCATAGGTTTTTACCACGGTTGCTGTGAAACACAACACTTACATTAGTTACTTTGGAAAGAAGCAGGCTTACAGCATCACATTTTAAACTTTTTTAAGGTTCTTTTTTATTTTAAGACTCTCTTATTAAAAATCTTTCATTTCAAGTATACTGGGCAACAAATTAACTTTTTGTCTCACAAACTAAACATGCACACCTTTATAGTTGCATATGAATCCATTTAAATTTTTTAATCAGGCATGGTTTTTATGTGACAGGGTATTTTACTCATTCATATACAAGCCTGTTATTACACTTCAAATATGTACAAACCTCTAAAAGGTAGTTTGATTTTCACCTATATTTGGCCTCAAGAACCTCCCACAGCAAATTCCTAGCAGTCTATTTATTTATTTTCCTTTTGGAATCTTATTAGGACAGGATCTAATTTGCAAAGCTGACCTAGCCAAGAGGCTAACATAATCAGAATGCATTTTCATGGGCTTTTTAACATGTCAAATTATTAATATATTTATTTAGTTCTTTAAATTCTGTATTTTTTTTAAATGGTGCCTAATGATGTGGAGGAATGTATACTTCACTTAGCTAAGTATAGCTTATGAAAAATGGCTTGTGTATGAGTGTATTAGTGTATTGCATTTTTATCTTTAACATTGTGAAAGTGAACAGATAAAAATCATTCATGAAAATCACACAGATGTAGGAAGCTGATATTTATGTATGTGTTGCATCTCTGTGTGTAGTGACTCTGAAGAATGCTGCAGAGCTACTGGAGTTTGCTGTGATGTACAGTGCTGAGCAGCTCAAACTCTCCTGCTTGCAATTTATTGTTTTCAACATGGCTGCCTTGCTGGAGTCTAAGTGAGTAGTTATTCACCCTGTGGATTTTAAGTCAGAATCTTCTTTTCCCCCCCTTTCCATTACATTACAAGAAGGGAATAAAGGTTTTCAGCCATGTAGTGGGTTTTAAATCTGTCTTTCTCAGCCCACTAGTTGTAAAAATGATTTGTTGAATGAACCCTGACTAAACCAAAACTTGGCATACTCATTGCTTATTTTAGACAGACTTCCTGCCTTGTACAATAAAAAATATATTAAACTTTTATTTGTTCTAGGGCCCTGGAAATCTTGAGTGGTGACGTGTTACTGGAACTGTCCCACTCATATAGGAAAATGGTGAGCTTATATCAACAAGGACAACTCAAAATCCCCAGAGTGGTATACAACTCTTGTATTACATGTTTTCCTCAGATTCCAGCCATGCAGAGACGACATATCACTCCCTATCTCGGGGCCCCTGATCTGAGTGCCTATGATGATGTGAACCTGGATTCAATCACCAGCTGTAAAGCTAGCTTTGAACAGGACCAGACCTGCAAGTACGTCTGTCCCAGCTCACTGTGGTGTGAGATAAGACCTAGTCAAATAGTGTAGTGACCTCGCTTTGTTTTTTGTTCAGTGATGGTCTGTTGAAGAAAACCAAAGTAAAAGCTAAGAAGAAACCACGTCGCCGTTTGGATAGCTCAGGAGGGTACAACCTATCTGATATCATCCAGAGTTCACCCACTGATGTCATTCAGAGCCCACCCTCAGTAGGTGAGTCTGTATGTATAAACCAAACAAAATGCAAAAGGCATATATATATATTTCACATTTTACTTTTATTTGTTTGCCAGATGCCTTCAACATGACTTAGGCAGGCTGAAATAAAAGCTGTTTAATCATTGGCAGGTTTGGTAGACTCCAGGAAAGCTTGCTCAGTGGAATCTCTGCATGAACTGATCACATCTGATTCTGAGGGCAGTTATACTGGAGTGGGCAGCCCTCGAGACCTCCAGTCACCAGTCTTTCAGGAAAGACCTTATGTACAAGTAATGCTACAACACTCCTGTATATGTACACCCTCAGTAATAGAAATTTAATATGATATTTATTCACTAGGGGAACCAAAATATATTTTGCATTTTTAGGAGGAAAAGTCAGGGCACGTGGGCTGGAAGACTCCTCCTAGCACCCCAACCTGGAGGAAAGAATCTTTGCCTGTTAAATGCTCCACACCTGAACCTATCCCCAGGGTTAAGGCAAGGTGAGCTCTATTTATTAAAATCAAATCTTATCAAGAATGATTTCCATATTCTTTTTGGGTCCCTGAGATTTAGTCTGGGACACATTTGTTTCAAGGCCTTATTTATAGTGAGGTACGTTAAAACCATTGTATACTCAAAGGTATGTGTAGGGATGTATAAAAACAATACATTGTGTGCATTGCATTTCACGTTTTGGTACTGCAGAGATTGCTTTTCAATTTGGCACAAATTCCTCTTCATAGGGATGCATTTTTATATACTTTCGGTCCTTTTCTAGTGTAAACAAAAAATAAAATTCTTTGATCATTTAAAACAGTGAATGGATTTGCAGTTGTGTTACTGTAATAAAAGTACAGGACGAGGAAATACCATCAATTTTGGAGTACAGTGAAACCCACTGAATCATTCAAGAGCCTAAATTCAACATAAATGTAAAATATTGATGGATAAACTTTATCTAAATAAAAGCCCATACCAAGTTTCTAATTTTTTTTTTATTCAATTTTTTTGTTACTTTTCTATTAAAATTATGTACCTTAATATAAATGGTACCCCTGTAACCAGCCGTCTTTCATTGAACTGTGATTCTGACCTGTTCAGTCCATCTTGCCTGGCACCTGTTCTGGATCTCAGGGCCATTATGGAGATGGAGGTCAACTCTCAGAACCTTGGAGCCACTCCAAAAAGCCCTGGCTTGTAAGAGTTGCTGCTTCTGTACTATCCATGCTAAAAGCATGGTGTGCATCAACACTTTATAAGATTTATAAGATGTCAAGGTTCAATGGGTTGAAATGTTACACGGTATCTTCCCCTCCTCCCTCTTGTGTGATTTATATAGGTCTGGAAACAGCAGCAAACCTTCAGTCATCTCCACTAAACTGTCTCAGAAGCAGAGGAAGATGATAGCCATGGCTACCAGAGAGGCCAGTGTTGATGGAGCCTCTGCCAAATCTCCCCCTGGAGTCACTTTAGTTAGGTCTGCAAAGGGCTGGTGTGTATCTGTTCACTTTGTGTTTTATCTTTAGCTTCATAATACTTTTCTAGCCAGCACTGGCACAGTAAGACAATATGAGATCTTTGTATACTCAGGGCAACAGCTGTGCAGTCCTCTCCTTCATCACTGTCTTTTCGGGATTTGTTAATGGAGGAGGAGCAGCGTGATAAATCATCTGCAACTGCTTCCATGGCTGCTGGGAGTCCAGCAAGTCCTGTTGGCACGGCCACTTGTGCCAAAAGAGTGACCTTTAAGTGTGCCGAGTCTGGCAATGCTGGCAAACCTGCAGGGTGAGAGCGACAGCACTTCCTTAAACTCTATATACACAGCATTTGGCAGACAACCATCTCTATGATCAACCGTCACTTGATAAGTATCTTTTGCGGCCACAGTTCTGAGCGGTGATGTCTGGCTCAGAGTCACTTGGCTTCCTCCAGATGGCACTCTTACAATTCCACATAAATTTATTTGTGCTCTGCATTACCAGGCCTCAAGTAGCAAGCTTTATTCATCTCAGTAGGCTATCTGCTGTCAATTTGCTATGACATATGACAAACATTCAAATGTTCCAAGGGAGTTGCTATAATTCAAAGACTGACATTCTGAACTACACTTTGTTTTAATTGGCAATAGATGTATGACTTTTAAAGCAGACACCTGCATGCCCATTATCACATTTATTTATACATCTTGGATGTTTATTTGCATGGGCTAAAATATTTGAATGTATAGATTAATACTCTGCATGTCCTCTGTAGCCGAGGTTCCTGAGAATGTTAAAAGTTTCTTTAAAATGCTGCCAGTAGTGACGCAGTATCATTTTACATGGCAAGCTGTTCTTTAGCTTCCCTGCCGTGGCAAGCTGAGTCTGTAGCTATAGCACAAGTCTGGTTGCATATCCCTGGGGTCTCATTAGAATGTTTTGCCTCTGCCTGTAGTCTCCATTGATAGTCAGAGTTTAAATTATCATAAGTCTTTCACTCTACACAGCATACTGAGTGTTTAAGTACCCTTGAATGTGGGCCTGGCAAAGGCAAGCACATATGAGCTGTTTATAGGTAACAAGCTCTGGGAGAACCTCTCATAGAGCAGAAGGGCAAAAGCGCACTTGATCTTGATTTTCAGTATGAATACAGACCATGAAAGCAGGGCCTCATGATCCTTCTGGCTTTTTGGGTTTTTATTCCTTCCAGTGGCACTCGGAGTTCTACAGCTATTTTGTAGCTTATTTCTTCCAAGCAGGTTTGTCTGGTTTGGAAAAATCTAGATCTATATTTGCAGTATTCCTCCATTCCTTTCCTTCTCTGGCTCATTTGTGTGTACATAAACAGCTTGTTATCTTAATTGTATTTATTTAAAATATATTTTGTCATGGTAAATTGTAAACTATATAGTAAAGTTCCCTGTCTCATTAGGCCATGGGTGCTTGGACAAGTGGGCAGCCCACCGGCTACTGCTGCAGTCACATTTGCGTCTATCGTTGAAGAGGAGAAGCAGCAGGAAGCTGCACTCATCCGCAGCCGGGACAAGCCTCTGGCATTGATACAGGTAACTGAGGGAGTTTAAAAGGTACAACTTCATATTATGCTGGGAAGTTAGGATGGGAACGACAGAAGTGCCTGAGTGAGTAGTTGTTCTTTGTTATTTGTATGATTTCCCAGTACAGCTGTACATGTACATGTGACACTGGTGCAAGTATGTTAGATGCAGGTTCGTTGATGTTTTTTTTTCAACAGTATGTACATTGTAAATGTACAGTGTATAATTATTAACTGTATAACTAATTTTTCTATGGATAATCACCACTTGCCCTTTTTCAGAGTCTGACCCAGGAGTGCTGGTACACTTTATTTAGACAGTGTCCTACCCAGCAATAAGACTGGAGGGTTTGAAAACACCGGCATGATTGCTGTGCCTGGTACAACCCTTGCTATTACTTTGTCAGTGTCACTGCTGTGTTTCCACATAACTGTTATCTGATCAGCAGTGATTAGTGGTGGACCTGTTTCCATTGCTTGATAAAGCAGAGGAGGGCTGAGAACTTGTAGCAGCAGATAGGCCAGTTGGTAACCTCTATATCTGTATAGAAAACTTGGTTACCTGGCTGCTTAATGTGTGCTACCTTTACTAAAGAGTAAGGAAACTGAAGTACGGAGGAAACTGAATTTAGGTCCTAGTGTCGTTTACAATTAAATGTGTGAGGAAGCTTCTGTAAGATGTTTATCCTCCTCACCACTTTTGCTCTATCTGTGTGTTCTGTTGTAGATTGAGGAGAGAGCAATTCACGACTTGCTTGTTCACTACAGAGCTTTCAACAACCCTGATGAGCTCATCATGGTGGAGAGATCTCCCCAAGGCCCTGTCGCTGCTCCTACCTGGAACAAACATTCAAATTAGTACACCTGCTCTCTCTTTTAACCTTTGTGTGTTCCAGTCAGTGTTAAGGTGTACCTTGGCTGTGTAACTGAACAAGTAGGATTCTTTTTCCTTTTTCGCTTTCATTTTAGGAATTTCTCAATACTTCATAGTTTTGCTGTTAATCATTGAATCTTCAAAGGGGAAGAACTGAAGATCTCAATGGTCATAGCCATGGAATTTTAGACTACACATTTGGAGAAGGAAAAGTCATGCCCCATATGGACCCCTCCTTATATCTCAGTTTACAGTGATATTGTGTATTTGGTTAGAAAAATTAGTTTTTTTTGTTTTCTTGCTTATGACTTGCAACAGCTTATGATGCTTTTGAAGTCCAAGATTGTGGTACAACAAAGTGAATGTTAACTGAAGCCTTTCTAGAGTCTTTCTCTTTGTTTTTCTTTGCAATTATCAATACAAGGGCAGTTTAACCTGGAAGTGGCATGCAATAAATAAAGAACATATGCACCAGTAATTTCCTTTACATCTTTTAATTGAATGATATTCAGTGCACATCTTACTGATTTGTTTATGATGGTGTAAGTGTGACTACATGACCGAGGTTTTGTGGACAACTAAGAGTCATGCCAAATGTGGACTTTTCCCAAAGTGTTGGCACAAATTTGGAAGCATACAAATTGTTTAGTATGACTTTGTATGCTGTAACATTACAATTTCCCTTAACTGGAAATTGGAGGGCCAACTATGCTCCAGCATGACATTGCCTCTGTGCACAAAGTCCTTGAAGACATGGTTTGCCAAGTTTGACGTGGAAGAATTTAAATAGACTGAACAAAGTCCCCACCGAACACCTTTGGAATGAAATGTAAAGCAGACTGTGTCCCAGGCGACCTCACCCAACATCTGTACTTGACCTCACTAATTTCTAGTGAAGTACATATGGCTATGATGCACTATATTGCCAAAGGTATTCACTTACCCATCCAAATCATTGAATTCAGGTGTTCCAATCACCTCCATGGCCAAAGTTATATAAAATCAAGCACCTAGGCATGCAGACTGCTTCTACAAACATTTGTAAAAGAATGGGTCGCTCTCAGGAGCTCCATGAATTCCAGCGTGGTACCGTGATAGGATGTTCTGCTAAATATTCCAGAGACAACGGTCAGTGGTATTATAACAAAGTGGAAGTGATTGGGAACAACAGCAACTCAGCCACAGTGGTAGGCCATGTAAAACTGACAGAGCGTGGTCAGTGGATGCTGAGGTGCATAGTGCGCAGAGGTCACCAACTTTCTGCAGAGTCAATCGCTACAGACCTCCAAACTTCATGTGGCCTTCAGATTAGCTCAAGAACAGTGTGTAGAGAGCTTCATGGAATGGGTTTCCATGGCCGAGCAGCTGCATCCAAGCCTTACTTCACCAAGCGCAATGCAAAGTGTCGGGTGCAGTGGTGTAAAGCACACTGCCACTGGACTCTGGAGCAGTGGAGACGTGTTTTCTGGAGTGGCGAATAATGCTTCTCCATCTGGCAAAGTCTGGTTGAGTCTGGGTTTGGTGGTTGCCAAGAGAATGGTACTGGTCTGAATGCATTGTGCCAAGTGTAAAGTTTGGTGGAGAGGGATTATAGTGTGGGGTTGTTTTTCAAGAGATGGGCTCAGCCCCTCAGTTCCAGTGAAAGGAACTCTTAATGCTTCAGTATATCAAGAGACTTTGGACAATTTCATGCTCCCAATTTTGTAGGAACAGTTTGGGGATGGCCCCTTCCTGTTCCAACATGACTGCACACCAGTGCACAAACTAAGGTCCATATATAAATGGATGAGTGAGTTTGGTGTGGAAGAACTTGACTGGCCTGCACAGAGTCCTGACCTCAGCCCGATAGAACATCTTTGGGATGAATTAGAGTGGAGACTGTGAGCCAGGCCTTCTTGTCCAACATCAGTTTCTGACCTCACAAATGAGCTTCTGGAAGAATGGCCAATAATTCCCATAAACACACTCCTAAACCTTGTCTTGACCTTGTCCTAAAGTCTTCCCAGAAGAGGTGAAGCTGTTCACTGCAAAGGGTGAGCTGATGTCATATTAAACCCTATGGATAAGGAATGGGATGTCACTCAACTTGTGTGTGAAGGCAGGTGAGCGAATACTTTTGGCAATATAGTATAGGTCCACAAAGCTTTGGCCTTATAGTGAATGAGCTATATGTCTGTGCTTTGGTTGTCTCTAAAGTCTATAACATCAAAATTGTTTAAATTAGAACATTGTATAAACTGAGTCAGTGTGTCATTATTATAAGTTACTCATTCTTGTTCTCAGTCTTATCAATAATAATAGAATAGTTTCTCCACACCTATTACAAAAGAAAGATTCGAAATGACATTATTTCCAATATAAGCCAGATGAGCCCAGTCTCACTTATCCACGACATTACCCTTATTCCACACACTCATTTGTGCACTTCCTTTTGATTTCATGTTGATGAATTTGATGCTTAAATTCAATCAGGCAGATGATGTCTCTTTAGAAGATCTCTCCCTCTGCATCCTAAAGGGTTCATTATGCTATTAAATAGGTGTGATTTTGAAAGCAGACTGGATGACATCTTCATGAAAAAGTCCTTTGTGATTAAGGACGGTAATAGGCTATAATTACTGACATGGTGCCATTTAGTCATCTGACATGAGTCCTGTGAAGTGAATAGCAATCACTCATTTGACTCGGTTAGGTAGAGAGCAGATGTTCTATGAGGCTGGCAAAAAAACATTTGAAGGTCACTAAGATATCTTGATACCCATGCACAGCAAAACATATTTCTTCATTAGGAGAATTATGCTTTATGAATGAAACTGACTTTAGTGCCATGGGAACCTGACTACAGGGAGTCGACAGTGTGACTATGGAGGTGGATATATTTGCCACTGAAGTAAAATAACTATTCTCCTGTGCAGTGTTGGAGCTATACTGGTTTTCATCAGTTATTTATTTATTTATTTATTTTTATTTTAGTTTGCAACCTTAATTCCAACATTATATTGCTGGAGGTTCAACAGTTCTACAACTCCAAAAGCAGGATGTGCTACAAGTGTGTGACTGTGACCCAGCTGTACATACACATTATGTAATGTAGTAATGAAGCCTATGTGCATACAAAAAGCCTCTATAATGTTAATGAAATTAACTGGTTTATATTCTACTTAACACTGTTTAATCTAATGTTTTTGTAAAGAAAAGTATTAGGAAGTTCTAGGAAACCAACAAGAACATATTTGTGTTTATTACACGAAATACATGATCCATATGGTCAGTGACTTTAAATATTCAGGAATTTATAAGATACCTTTCCTAAAGCCCACTGTAGAATATTCTATGCAGAGTATTTGTACTCAAAGTGGAAGTTTTTTTTTTGCTCTATATTAAAGAGGAAAGAAAAATGCTCTGTAGAATACACAACGGTTAGGATGGTTGCATCATGGTACATTGCCTAAATAAGATGAAGCAATTTGGTTCCCTAATTAGCAGTCAGTTTTAGTTCACAGTAATATATTTGTATATATGAATCCTGAATGACATTTGACAAATACAGTGGTCATCAATCTATTATGCATCCAGCAGAGAGTAGAAATACCATGGCGTTTGCTTTAACAGTGTCTTTCACTGTTCAGAAGAGATAAACAGATGTATGAAAACATTCTTTACTGAGTACGATTAAAAGCTTTCCCACCTGTCACATGGAGAAGGTATTTGGAAGCTCTCCAGCCACCGAAGAGATCTCAGGATCTGTGTGCAATGTACCAAGACTGTCAGAGAAATAGACACAATATTCACTCAGTGAATTCCTATTTTACACCCAGCCTGTTCTTATGGCAAGACCAGAGTCGGATCCGACATGCATTAAGGATCTTTCAACCATTTCATAGGCGATCTTGTCCAGTTATAGATGTTCTGGTGTGTGACCTTAATATGCCTGGAATATAATAATGGACAAGGAAGCTAAGGCCAAGTTCATGGTTATATTAGTAGCAAAAATAGTGGACAGTACACAATAGTAGAGTCCACAGTACAACACTTTTGGGAACTCGAGAACAATTGAGGAACCATTTTCACTCTCATATACAGTTAGAATATTTCTTTAAATGGACAAATATTGCATGTCACTGAGAAATTAAAAGCAGCGTACCTTCATAACGTTCAGTTTAAGTGTTGTGGGTATGCTAAATGGACTGTAAGGACCACTGTGCTATCTATCTGTGCTAAAGTTAAATGTATTTGTACTTCATGAAACAAAATGTTTATTTTACTGTGCAGAACAAAAACTGCACAGTACCAGGATAAATTAGTTAGTGAAAGTGAGTGGCTGGGCATATTTACAAAATGATTACTAGTTAAACGTGTATTGCTCATGACACTTTACGGATTGTTTATGATGTAAATCTGAGTACTAATATACACTACATGACGGAACATTTGTGGAGAACTGAGGACCTGTTGGCACAAATTTTAATGCACACAAATTGTTTAGTATGACTTTGTATGCTGTGGCATTACAATTTTCCTTAACTGGAAATTAGAGGCCCAACTATGCTCCAGTGTGACAATGTCCCTGTGCACAAAGCCAAAGTCCATGAAGACATGATTAGCCAAGTTTGATGTGGAAGAATTTAAATGGACTGAACAAAGCCCGGACGTCAACCCCACCGAAAACACATTTGGAATGAACTGTAAAGCAAACTGTGTCCCACGTGTCCTCACCCAACATCTGTGCTTGGCCTGACTAGTTTCCAAAATCTGGTGGAATGTCTTCCCAGGAGAGTGGAAGTTATGACGGCAAAGGAGGGGAATAAATTGGAATGGGATGTACAGAAGCACATATGGCTATGTTGGATCCATAAACTTTTGGCCATATAATGAATGGAAGATATATACTTTGGTTGTGTCCAAGTTAAAAATTGATATTAATTAGAATGTCTTATAAACTGTTGCACAGATCAGTGATTCTCAAAGTAAGATCTGTGAAGCTTTTTTTTATTTGAGTGGTGGAAATCACAACCCATTACTATGCCTATTCAATTTCTTACAGAGTTTACGTTTATGGTGTTTGGCAGACACCCTTATCCAGAGTGACTTACATTTATCTTATTTACACAACTGAGCATCTGAGGGTTAAGGGCCTTGCTCAGGGGCCCAGCAGTGGCAGTGGGGTGGATTTGAACTCACGACCTTTGGGTCAGCAGTCCAACATCTTAACCACTGAGCTACACTGAGTTATAACTATTAGCTGATTTGACTGGTCCCTTTAAGCATAATAATAATAATAATCATTAAATAAATCTTTACTGGGAGTGTCCATGGGCTTTCCAGGGTTTAAGGTGGACCCTGGTTGGATGTCTGGATTTTATGTCTCTGTAAAGCTGCTTTGGGGCAATATCCATTTTAAAAGCACTATTTAAATTTTGTTAAATTGAAATGAAATGAAATGGAAGCTTGAGAGAAACTTGTGAGAGAATATTGGTGAATATATGGTGAATCAGCAAATGTAACACTGTGGTGTGTTTTTCTCTAGAAGCCACTCACTTCACTTTTCTATGCTGGTCAACAAAGTCAGGAAGTGGCAAAATGACCAAGCAAACAAACAAATTGATGAGAGAGGAAGTAACACAGGCCAGATAAAATTAGGGTGTGATGCAGGGTATTTTCAGCCAGGCTAAGAAGCACTGTTCAAGTTGGATTTCATTTTAATTTCATGTTACAGCAGAGAGTGAAATAAGTGAAAGTGAGAAGCATTAAGCGCAGAGGTTTTTTTTTGCAGTCCTGAAAAGTCCTTTCTAGCTGATTATCCTCTCTCCCTCTAGAGCTAAGAGAACCAGGCCAACCATCTTAATCTTATTTGGCTCTCATGGAGCCATTAAGCATGGATTATGAGCATGCTCTTCATTAGCCCCCAACTTTAAATGATTTAGGCTACAAGTTGGAGAGGATCCTTGTCATGCTTGCTGTGCTGTGTGACGTTGGTGATCTCCTTTACCCGTGGCGTAGTAAACTCTTGTGCTGCATGCCAATGGATAAATTCTGGTACACTGCCAGAAAGCACTCAGTGTGGGGCGTGTCGCTCAGGACAGGGGCTAAAACACTGTTGCTAGGAAGCACTAGAGTTCCTACTCTAGTGAAGATGAGAGTTTGCCAATATGTTGCTTATTGTCCAAAGTATATTAAATGGACAGATTTTTTTCTTAATGGAATAATCTGGCAGGGGAATTTATGAATATGTTTAATTCTCAGTTGCTGGGGTATTAATTATTCCACAATGTCTGAGGGAGGGTCTTTCTAATAGATTAAAGTACGTTAGTGAGGGTGGAGAGCCTCTGCACTGCGATCTGCTCTGCACATCATCAGATAAACTCCTTTGGCAGCCGAATGCTCTGCTTGAAGCTGGTTGCCTGAAAAAGAAACCGCAAACCTAGCATATTCAAATCGATGAAGTCTCCCAGAGGAGTACAAATTCTGCAATCTATCTATTGGCCTGAGATCAGAGCACCTTGGACTTGCTTTTTGGTCCAATATACCTAACATTACAGCATCCCAAAGCTGTCTATTAAGTTAAATAAAGAATGCAAACACAGTTTTTTTTCTGGCACTTTTTTGATTTGCTATTTTGTACCCTGCTCTTTCTTTCCTGTTTCATCACTGATTCAAACTGGGAAACTCAATTCAAGCCACTATATACTGGACATTTTTGGTTGGTGGACTATTTTCAGTCCAGCAGTGACACTGAGGTGTTTTAAAACTCCAGCTGGACTGTTGTGTCTGATCCACTCACATCAGTATAACACACACTAACACACCATCACCACATCAGTGTCACTGCAGTGCTGAGAATGATCCACCACCCAAATAGTACCTGATCTGTGCTGGTCCTGTGGGGGTCCTGACCAATAGAGAACAGAGTAAAGGGGACTAACAAAGTGTGTAGAGAAACAGATGGACTGCAGTCTTTGTAGTAATTGTAGAACTACAAAGTGCAGCTATATGTAAGTGGAACTGAGAAAATGGACGAGTGTAGAGAAAAGGAGGTGGTTATAATGTTATGCCTGATCGGTGTATGTACAAGAAACCTTAAAAGTGTGACAGAAATTAGAAATGAGACTAATTTAAGTGACATTCCTTAAGCATTAAAACATTTGAATGGAATAAACATAATACACATTTGTGACACCTATTTCAAATCAATACAATATATTTACTATACTGTATACTGTACATATAAAAGTATTCTACTTCTTATTAAAATAGGCATTTCCCTTTTTTATGAAACAAATGATCTTACTTTTTAATCATGGGTGTGCACAGTTCATTAATGGTAGCGTCTACATAGATAGCATCTATAAAATTTACAGTTTACAGTAATACTATTAATAGGACTAAACGAGTATACTCACATTGCATGTTTTGAGACCAAAGGATTAATCAAGGATTTATATGTGAGATGAGCAGATTGATCTATGATTCTGCGTGTTAATTATTGTTATAAATTATGCTTACTATTGTCTTTTACATTTAAATACAATTTATTATTATTATTATTATTATTAGTTGATTAAATATTTAAGTTGAGCTTGATGCTTGTTATTTTAGCACAGTTTGAAGATCTCTCTACTTGAACACATCTAAATGATCTCATCATTTAAGGATCAGGTTTAGTAAGTGTGTTAGAGTAGGGAAATCTCCAACCTATGCTGGAGTCCAACCCTGCAGGACCGGATATAAGGGTATGTGTATAGGCCCTCCTGTCTAGGGTAAGTCTGTGTTAGAGTAAATGGGATAAGCTGGATTTAAAGCCATGCAGGCCTTGTGTCTTAATGGATCCTGACAGCTGCTGCACCTTGACACTGCAGTGTAGAGCTGACTCCTTCACTGGGCCTAGAGAGCACCTGCGTAGCAGCTTATCTCTCGCCGTCACTTTGTGACGTACATGTCTAAGAGTGTACTTGTCAAAGGATGTCAGATCCTCTTTAATGCAATGTGGCATGGATATTCTTAGAGAGAAAAAATGTTACACTCTTTGAATAAACACTCTTGAAAGCTGCACTCCAAGACGCACTGACAGGTTGCCTCAGGTGCCTTGAAATAATTCCATCAACACTGCATCATCGCTGACTGAAGCTTAAATGTGGCTCTTGGTTAAGGGACAACAGAGACTTTGGAGCAAAAAAAAATGCTAATAACAGTTTCTGTAACTAAGGTGAGTTTAGTAGTCCCCTGGTAAAATCATTTTTATTGCATAAGATAAAGAAACTTTTATACAGGGGTAAGGCCAAAACAGCCTAGATGCTTTACCCCAGCTTATTCCTTAAGACACAGGTGGCACGGTGACTCAGTGGGTAGCACTGTTGCCTTGCAGCAAGAAGGCCCTGGGTTCGGTCCCAGATGGAGCAGTAGGTCCCTTCTGTGTCTGCATGGGTTTACTCCAGCTAATCCAGACATAAATTAGGTGAATTGGACATAGAAGTTGAACTTGTGTATGACATTGATATGACAAACAAACAAATCCTTGAGACTCTATAGAGCTCATGTCCAGGTCTGAGCACTCTGAATCATTCAGGGTTTCAGTAACACGCAAGACCCCTGCTGTTACACTACTGAGGTTTGGACACATTTTTTCATACTGTTTTACAATGCCAATAAAATCTAAACCAAAACTATGCTCAGTGTATATACTGTGTGATAAAGCTTTGCATGCTCTTGGCATCTTCTTAAACAGCTTCATGAGGATTTTCTTAATGTTGTTAGGCTAAGCTAATCACTGCTTTTTAGTTCTAAAACAACTTCTTGGGGAAAGCGGCTGGATTTTGAGTAAAAACTCCTTAAAATATACATTCAGAGTTTCAGGATACAGAAATGGGTAATAACTTCTCTGTTTTGTCCATTCCATTTGTCTTGGAAATAAAGGGTTAAAAATGTTTTAAAGCCAAAATGTATTTAAGACATTAAAAGATATATATTTAATCTAATGTGTCCAAACTTTCAGCTGTATTCAGCTGTTTTTTTACATATTATATGTTGATCCTGCGTCCTCCTGTAGAGGGCAGTATACAAACACCAAACTATGTGCACTGGTCAGAGTTGTTTACAGAAATATTTTTTATGTACTATAGCTTGACATTATACAAGTATGTGTTCGGTTTTAAATGTAGTTTTAAGCTTAACATTATAAGCACACCCTGAATTCCTTTATCAGTTATTCAAGCAAAGTGCTGTATATAGGTTATAGGTTGCATTACCTGCACACGTGCTCACGTGAATTCCCTTTAAATGCAGGCAGGGTAAAAGGCATGCACGTATTTGTTTTCCCTTTACTGTACAGAAATCACTTATTTTACTGGAGTGAAGTCAATCATTGTGCAAACAGACTACGGGTCTTTCACAAGATTGCAGACAGCTTGCTATTTTTCAAACAGTTTTAGAAAGTAGGCATATATTTACATTACACTGCTGGGCTTCCTCTCCCAGCTGACTATTGACCATGATGCACCGGGGTGATTGACAGTGCTCATTAGCTGCAGGATACTAGTGGTGAATACAGCTGTCAGTCAGAATGTCCAGTCTGTAAGGAGATTGTAGAGCTCATTTAACACACCAGATGCTGAACCTGGAGGACACACTGGGCCAGCAGAGAAACCTAGCGAATTAAGCGTGTAGACCTAATAATCATAGATGAAAATCAAGCATGAAGAGTGTAACTGAGGAACTGTAAATTTTCGGAAACCTTTTTTTTCTTTAAAAAGAAGAAGAAGAGGAGGAGGAAGAAGGAGAAACACATGCACATGCTCGCCTCCTGAGCGCGGCTTGTCCAGGAGCCTGTGCCAAGTGCCAACAGAATATTCATGTAAAGTGATAGGCGTGCCCAGGAGCCATGGCGGAACTTTACTGCGCGTCCTGCTATACAAACACTCAGCTGACTGCCAGCAGTGGGACTGCACACACACTCTAGAAAGCACCGGATTAAAGCCGTTCAAGCCAGCGGATACAAAACAGAGAGGGACTAAAAATAACGGGAAAGTGCCGAAGCGGCTGCCTCGACACAACTTGTTTCTTTATTGCTCCGTGCGCAAACCAAGCTGAAAGATGCAGGAGATTAGAAATGCAACTAAATCAGAGTAGATCAGTGTAAAGACTTGTATGATAATCGGGGTTATTCCGATAAACGCAGGTTCTCTTTTTTTTACACTGACACAATATTAAAACAGCCTCTCGAGTTCGGGACAGTTCGAGCACTATTGCGCTCTCTCTCTCTCTCTCTCTCTCTCTCTCTCTCTCGTGATGGCTGAGGGGGACGGCGGCATGGCGAGTCCCGCGGAGTGCAGCGTTCCGAGCAGCAGCTTCAGCGTACTCAACTGGGAGCAGGTGCAGCGCCTGGACAACATACTGACCGAGACCATCCCGATCCACGGCCGGGGCAACTTCCCCACGCTGGAGATGCAGCCGCGGCAGATCGTAAAGGCGGTGCGGAGTCGCCTGGAGCAAAGCGAGATCCGAGTGCGCGACGTGCGTCTCAACGGCTCAGCAGCCAGCCACGTGCTGCACGAAGACAGCGGACTCGGCTACAAGGACCTGGACCTGATCTTCTGCGCCGAGCTTAAAGCCGAGAGCGAGTTCCAAACGGTCAAGGACATAGTGCTGGATTGCCTGCTGGACTTCCTCCCTGAAGGAGTCAACAAGGAGAAAATTACCCCCCTGACCTTAAAGGTAAGTATTCGTACTAATACTAAGATTAATCACACAGGAATGTTAAGTTTTGTGGCACTATTTGGCTTTTATTAACCGTCGTTGACAATAAATACATGATGAATTGTGTTGCATATTATTTACACTGGCTATAGAGGGTGTGCTGTGTTTACCATAGGTGAGAACTAACATTTTTATAGATAACTTTACAAGTAGGTAAACCCCTGGTTTTGGATTGCTAAGAGGATTGTGCTAAACCAGTGTAAAGCTGATCCTGCATTCTCAGCTCCTTTGGTCTTCCACACACAGAGAGCTAAACTGTATCCTCCTTTCAGATGCAGGAGTGATATTTGTGTGAAGATTCAAAGCTGCTACAGCTGATAAAAAGAAAATGAATCGGATGTCTGTGATTAGACAGTTTTATCAATTCAGAAATCTTATTTGACATTCAGTTTTTTTTTTTGTTCTCTCTCACAGGAAGCGTATGTTCAGAAGATGGTGAAAGTATGCAATGACTCAGACCGCTGGAGCCTGATCTCACTCTCTAACAACAGAGGCAAGAATGTGGAGCTCAAGTTTGTCGACTCATTGCGACGGCAGTTTGAGTTCAGCGTGGATTCGTTTCAGATCAAGCTAGACTCTCTGCTTCTGTTTTATGAATGTTCTGAGAACCCAATGGCCAAAACGTTCCACCCGAGCATCATCGGTGAGAGTGTGTTTGGAGACTTCAGCATGGCCCTGGAGCACCTGCGCAACAAGCTGATCTGCACGAGGAACCCGGAGGAGATCCGTGGTGGCGGCCTGCTCAAGTACTGCCATCTACTGGTGAGGGGCTTCCGAGCGGATTCGGAGAGTGAGATGAAGTCTCTGCAACGCTACATGTGCTCACGCTTCTTCATTGACTTCCCTGACATAAACGAGCAGCAGCGCAAACTGGAATCCTACCTGCAGAACCATTTTGTGGGCTTGGAGGATCGCAAATATGACTATCTGATGACGCTACATGGGGTGGTAAATGAAAGCACAGTGTGCCTGATGGGACACGAGAGGCGGCAGACGTTAGGGCTCATCGCCATGCTGGCTGTTCGTGTGCTGGCTGAGCAGAACGTCATACCCAATGTGGCAAACGTCACCTGCTACTACCAGCCTGCCCCTTATGTAGCCGATGCCAACTTCAGCAATTACTATATTGCCCAGGTGCAGCCAGTGTTTGCTTGCCAGCAGCACACATACTCCACCTGGTTACCCTGCAACTGAGCTTGTGGTGAATTTGAGAATAAGAAAAAGAAAAAAAGGTGTATTTTCATTCAGATGCTGAATCAGATTTGCAAATTTGTCCAGAGCATTTTAGAGAAGTGTGCTTTCCTGCTCTGAATTAAAAGCCCCATGATTTCCAGAGTGCATATCAAAGCAAAATTTGCATTACAAGGGGTAAATGAGTCAACTATGAGACAGCATTCCTGTTCTGATTGTAAATTCGACAAGCTTTGCTAACAGATGTCAGGAGGATTCAATGTGGCCACAACATGCACAACTCTGGAAGGTTCTTAAGAGCTTCAATCTATCAGTCCAAGAAAATGCAGCCATGAAAATGAACATTTTTTTAAACACCTGGCATCAGAGCTGCTGACATGGACCAAAGTCTGGCTTCATTAGTGCTGTTTTGTGGAAAGCTTCAATGCTGACCATGTGAGTGCAGGAGCCTTTCTTCTTGTGGTCTGTGTGCAAAGGTACAGAGGACCAAAAAAAAAAAAAGAGCTGGAGTCTTCTGTAAGCTCTTACTTTTGATCTGACACAAAAAGGTGAGGGGACAACTTATTTAAAATGGCAAAAAAATAATAAGTCTTAGAAAAAAGGTCATATTCCTGATAAGTGTTTACAAAACCAAAGATTTTATGATTGTCTCTTTTTATTGCCCAAATTTGAAGGTAGTTCTGTTTATATTTGTATATGTGAAACATTCATTCTAAGTGCCTAATGCGGAATGTTAAGGGAATTTTGCTGAACATTCTGCTCTTGTGAATAAACTAACCAAGTCCTTGATCATCATAAACAGCAAAAGGACTTAAAGATTGTGACTGTATATGGCCGATTAGTGTGTAATTTTGGTAGAAGCATTGGCATCAGCTTTGCAGATGAGAAGCGTTTTTTTTTTTTTTCAGTTTGTACAAGGGAGATTAAGAACATCGGTATTTGTGGTGCTCTATTTTTGAAACACTGCTTCAAAACTGAAGAAAATTAGTTAGCCACATTATCTATCTATTAATTTATTGTCGCCTGTATTGAGCAGGAGTCAAAGTGAAATGACTCCTTTAACACACTTGTTACTGTATCATAATTAACAAGATTTTTGACTTTTCATTGCTCGCAGCATGATCCGAGGTACGTTTTGGTTCTCGTCAGCTGCCGCTCTTGACTTATGTCAGACAAATGGACAACAACCCTTTGTCAGGTGAGAGAGGAAAGTCGAAGGCATGGTGCACTAGAACACAAAGAACCATGCTATTTATCAGCGAGAGGGGAGTGTGTTTCCCTGCTGCCATGAGGGAACATCTTTGTTGAGGCACTTCTGAAGGTGGGACAGTATTTGATGTAACACCCTAGCAGGGAATTCCTCAGTCGCCGCTGAAGCGCTGAGACTAAAACCTACTGTGTTCGTGCTTCCTCGCTCGGGTTCACCGTTCTGTGTGCTCAGTGTTAGCCCAGCTTTCAGCTCCTGCATGCAGAGCATACCCCATTCTTGATTAATAGCGACAAGAGGAAGCATGTCTGGACGGCTGAGATATGTAAACTTGAGATGGAGAAGGCAGGGAATGAGAGAATGTGTGAAAGAGTGCATGGGAGAGCTGAGGAGGCGCAGGAGAGGGAGTGAGAGCTGGGGAGATGGGTGCAGCTGGTGAAGGGGTTCATCCCCTTCTGCATATAGTTTTTAATCAGAGCTGCCTGTTTCAGCTCTATATGATGTCACTTTAAGCCCCAGGGACTTAAAAGAGTCAGAAACAGGAACAATGTTGACCCAATATACTTAAATATAGTATATTTAAGTATGTTGACCCAATATACTTAAATATAGTATATTTAAGTGTAACACTAAAAATACTTTATTCATCACCAGCGTTTGAAAACAGTCATAAGCAATGATGAGTAGCCTTTAAATACTGCTTTAAAAAAAGAGGGGGGTGGTCGGTGGCAGGAAACTTTTGAGAAAATGTAGTGTCCCTGTCTTCTCCGTTCTGCCAGGTTTGGGTTTATCAGGTTAGTTGTGTATAGCAGCACAGTGCAGTGATGCTGAGAGGAGCCTGTGTGTAGACTATGATGTGTGTTTACTGCTAAATCAAGCAGAATTATTCTATTCTTTTTTTTTCTACCCTCCTATTTTATATGTTTATGTTCTCATTTGTCATTTTTGTGATTCACATGCAACCTTGTTATTTGCTGAATAACGTTTTTGTCACATTTGTTGCTGGAGTCTTGTTGATGAGGCACACAGCAGGAATTTACACACGGCCCATGAAGTGTTTAGTGTCGCTTAGCTGGGCAAAAAAAAATACAAAAGGAAAAAAAACAAACAACCAAAAAAAAAAAAAATCAAAACAAGTAGCAGACCATCACATGTTGCACAGTGTTCTAAACTGCTTTAAAATGTTTTTAAAAATGAGACGTTCTCTTTTCTGTTTTTATCATTCTTGTTTTGAATAAATGTATTATACAGCATAATTGTCAAGTCTGCTTTGAAATGTGTGATCAAGCTGCTAAGTGTTCGATTTTTTTTTTTAATTGCTCTTTTGCAAGTATTGTTGATGTGTCAAATGGGTCGAACATTTAAAGGATTTTTTTTTCTGAATAAAAGATGAAAAACACAAGTATCTCATTCTTTCCTCTTCAATGCCTGAACTGCAGCGTCCTTGCGCTGTCACAGGAAAAAGGCCTCAAGCCAGGGAAGATTTATTCGCCTTGTACTGAAAAGTCTTAACTTTAATATTCTCTGACTGTTACTGGAAATGAGACGATCTAAAGCATCTGTATGCAAGGAATAATATATATAAAATATTATATATATAATGTATTTAGTCACTTTAGTCCCTTTTTACTGTAGGAAGTCTTTTTATAGTAGTATTATGACTGCTGTAAATTCTAATTATTCTCTGTTTGTTTGGGTTATAATTCATAGCAGACAAAGAAAAACTGTGGTCTGGGATTGCTAGGCCACAGTATGGCCCAGACCAAAGACTGTGAGTGTGTGTTTGTGTGTGTGTGTGTGTGTGTGTGAGAGAGAGAGAGAAAGAGGGAGAGAGAGAACCTGCTGCCTGGTGGGCGAATGGGAGGGATTTGCATTCACAACTTTTGACCCTTCTAATCAAATTCTCTCAGGAAAGTCTCAAACCTAAGTCACTGCACAGCTAATAACAGCCACAGTCGGTGGGCTAACAGTGCCGGTATGATACTGTAATTTACACAGAAAAGCAACAATATATTACAAACAGCATGATGAAGTAATTAAACCCTCTATGGACTACATGATAAAAATAAATCATTTATAGTTGTACTACATCAAGCATTTGATCACTGACCCAGGAAAGTATCATTTATACATGACCGTGGACGCTAATAAGTAAAAATGTTCATCAGACGGGGGGTTTTCGAAGACCCATTTCTTACATGAAAATATTTAACATTTTTTCATTGAAGGCTTACGACACTTTAACAACACAAACTATCTGCCCTCTAGACTAAAACTCTAAAAGGTCTAGATTAAAACTCAAACTCAGAAGTCTCAAATCTAAAAATCCCAAGACTAAAAACCTTTTATGCACCTTTTTTTACTTTTTTACTTAAAAAACAAACAAATCAGTGGTAACTGAGATTCGTTGTAACTGAGATTATGCTAACATGAAACATTATGAATGAACATATACAGGGGTTAGACAATGAAACTGAAACACCTGTCATTTTAGTGTGGGAGGTTTCATGGCTTAATTGAACCAGCCTGGTGGCTAATCTTCATTAATTGCACATTGCACCAGTAAGAGCAGAGTGTGAAGGTTCAATTAGCAGGGTAAGAGCACAGTTTTG
>JAOVVG010000047.1:14529345-14540692 GCA_028566375.1 Leptodoras nelsoni | reverse complement strand
AACATTTAAGTGTGACAAACATGCAAAAAATCAGGAAATCAGGAAGGGGGCAAACACTTTTTCACACCACTGTATATACAGGTCACCCCTGTCATAGATGTGACACTGATGAGCCCCCATGCCACCATAAATGCTGGGTTTTGCCATTTTTGTTGGCAACAGTCTAGATAGCCTTTTTCATACAGTCTGATGTCCTTTTTTCCTAAAAACAAGCTGGAACGTGGACTCATCTGACCATAGAACATGCCAGTGTTTCTGCACAAAATTAATATATGGCTTCCACTTTGCTTAATACAGTTTCAGGGTGTTGATGCAGCGTGGACTGTGTTAAGTGATAATCCAAAGTACTCCTAAGCCCATGTGGCTATATCCATCACAGGAGCATGCCTGATGGCTCAATGGTCAGCTTTCTGCCCAGGTTTCTGCCCGTGGCCTTTACACACCAAGATGTCCCCTGATTCCCTGAATCATTTCATGATATTATGAACTGTAGATGGTGAAAGACCTAAATTCTTTGCAATCTTGTTCTAAGAAACAGTGTATTTGAATTGACTGACAATTCTCTCAAGAAGTCTGGCACAAAGTGGTGAACCACCACCCATCCTTGCTTGCAAAGATTAAGCCTTTGGTGGATGCTACCAATTAAACTGCTAATTGTAGAACTTTCCAGAACAGTTTTATTTGTGTAACCATTTCAGTCTTATTTTGCCTCTGCCCCCTGTTGTTTTTTTATTTTGCCACTGCCTCTTGTTGTTTTTTTTATTTTGAAATTGCCTCCTGTTGTTTTTTATATTTACAAAATATATTTAGGTTTGCCAGTGAAAACATTGAAAATGTTTTCTTTGTACTTTTATCATTTTTTTAAATTGCATTTTTGCAATTTTTTGCAAGTGTCCCAACTTTTCTGGAAATGAGGTTTGTACATTCATGATCTAACCCTTTTTCTAACCCCTAACCCTGTTTTTATACACTTCATTATTCTTACCAATTCATCAATTAAACATGATAACTATATTAGTTACCGTAAATCAGAACTTGAGACTGCATCAGTTGTTAATCTGAGTGAAAATCTGAGTTGTATTTATAAATGTACCAAGTCATACCACTGCTCAGTGTAAACAAAATGAACAAAAATGGCATATTATTCTCTTAATGAGACATATGAGAGTGATTAAAACAGTCTTGCTGTGATGTTTGAAGAAATAAAACAACTACATGACATTTATCAATGTCATTTATAAATCTGTCACATGTATCATCAATTTGGTTGGAACAGACATTTTATTATGGATCCAAAAATCAACGGGATATTCCTAATACCTAATCACCATTTGAGGATTTCCTTATTAAGAATAAAACAGCGGACAGAGTAAGAGACCGGCATGAGTGGGCTATAAATAAGTATAATTGAAAAATCCTGAAGCTGCTTTAGTTGGAGCCAGATTTGTTTGCTTTGTTGGAACTAAAACATATGTATCTAGACTCAGACTGATGACTCTGTCTGGACATAAAATGCTTAAGAATATTTCAACTGCAGCTTTTCACTACTACATTGTAAACAAAAAGGTGAATTAAACCGTTTTTAATACTAACATTATAAACTAAGGACTGGCCAAGGATTACAATTATATTACAACTTCCTTCAGAATAATTTTAGAATCTTTGAGAACTTTGCTTTCAGTTTGTTTTATTTCCTTTCATGAAGGAAACAAATGAGCACTGTGATTCTGTACTACATTGCATTACACAATACCACTGCAATTATTTAGGCTATTACCTTGATAAATAATGATTATCACATTAGTTTAGAAAGATGCGCATATTGTCAACTGTAGGAAGCCATTAAGTTCTGTTGTGTTATAACCTGGCTATTTTAAGTGCCTATTTTTTGCACGTTTTGCTTTTTTATTTTAGAAAAGGGCAAAGCAAGCACATTAATATTAATCAGATGTAAAACAACTAACCAAAAACACTCAGAGTTTTATTATTGAGTTATACTATATGGATTAGTAACTATAGTAGCTTTTTGTGTGTTGATCAATTGCATAATGATGTGTTTCAATTTTGTTCGATTTCACTGATCAACACTACAGACACATCCATCTGCTACAGAGTATAGGAATCAGGATTAATAGTTGATCAGCATCAATTGAATTTGGTGTACTCACAATCAGTTCACTGATAGCTTTACTGCAGTGAAAGAGAGTGATGTGGACAGACAGGATACAGGTCTTTCATATATAAACAACGGACACAGCCTGGTTTAAAGCTGCTTCAACATATTTCCACATGACCTTCTAGAGACCTAAACTGGATCTGAGCCTTGTAATATATGTAGCAGAAAACAACTGTTAAGTCTGAGGGAGGGAAAATGAGCCTTGACTGTCACACACCAAGGGAGTCTGGAAGTTCATCCTTAGTCCCTCTGAAAATGAAGCTTTCTAAATAACGAGTCCGTCTGCAGCATAAACTCCTCAAAATAAGCCAAAATACTCGTATGTTAAGGACGGCAGGCCTCCATTACTAAGTGAAATGAGTTAACAAGGAAAACATTTTTTCTGTTATATAACCCACGCAAACTAATACGCTCATTTTAGAATAAAATTTCCAACATCATAGACAACAGTCACTACAACCTCCTCAAACATGCAATTATATTAGTCTCTCTGTTAACATATAAAAATTGCTGACTTGTTTTTTCCAAAGAGGTGACTTGCCATCTTTATTATGGCACTTAAACTTTGGGGTATATATATATATATATATATACAAACCTAAATAACACTGAATGTACAAAACCATAGTCCATTTTAATGTATTGAATGCTATATGAAAACATAAACGTGAATACATTAAAAGTGCACTACGTTTGACTTTTTCATTAGCAGGGCTTTGTATTTACTCACTTGTTCTAACATTGTCACATCTGGATTTACTGGTATGTGCTTTGCAGATATAGAGGCGTTACATAAGCACAAAGTTATCAAAAAAACTCTTGGCAGTGTGGTATGGCAACTGTCTACAGTAGAATAGGGAAACCTTGGCAAACAAATGGTTTCCATTTTGTCCAGCCAGAGCAGAGCTAATATAAAGTGTAAAGCACATATAATACCAATGGAAAAGGGTAGAAAGATGCTTCCCTTAAAAATATATAACAGATGGTTTTGTGTGAATTGTTTCTACCCAAGTGAAAAAGGACTGCTATTTAATTTTGGTTTCTACTCACTCCCCCTTGCAAGAACTTCAAGCCTGTCATTAAAGCATAACCCTGCCTTTTAATATGGTTTCATATTACTGCCACCTGGCTTCCTGTCAAATAAACAGGTCTGAACTCAGAGCTCTTTCAATAAGATGTGCATCACAGTGCATGGACATTTAGTAAATGAGGCAGCGAGGTTGATAAGGCAACCTTTGTGTAAACAGAGCAAAGAAGGCTAAATGGGCCTGGCACATGGTCAGATGTCTCTATTCCTAGAATCACAACTCCAAAGGACATAAACACACAGACACATACCATTCATCCCTACCCAGTATGCCACTATTCTCTTCAATGTATCCATCATGCATACCAGAGCATGTTCCAAAGTGAGGTTTAAAATGATGGGTCTTCATATATACATACATACAATATATTAAATATACATACAGTACCGTGCAAACATTTTAGGCAGTTGTGAAAAAATGCTTTAAAAATGGAAGTGTTAATAGTTTATTTTCATCAATTAACAAAATGCAGTGAATGAACAGAAGAGAAATCTAAATCAAATGAATATTTGGTGTTACCAGCATCAATTCTTCTAGGTACACTTGCATACAGTTTTTGAAGGAATTTGGCTGATAGTTTGTTCCAAACATCTAGGAGAACTAACCACAGCTCTTGAAGACTTATATGAAGACTTCCTCAAATCCTTCTGTATTTTCATGTAATCCCTTTTCATGTAATCCCAGACAGACTCAATGGTGTTGAGATCAGGGCTCTACCATGGGGGCAATACTATCACTTCAATGGATTCTTGTTCTTCTTGACATTGGCTGTATTAACCCAACAGCTCCTTATCCTCAGGAACCATCTTTATTCAAGATTGCTATAGTGGTACCCATCCTAAAGAAACCCAGTCTTGACAACACCAACATCAGAAACTACAGACTGGTATCCATCCTCTCTTTCCTCTCAAAAAGTCTTGAACATGCTGTCTACAATCAGCTGTCTCTCTTTCTGTCCCACAACCAGTCTGGCTTCAAACCAGTACATTCCACTAATACTGCACTCATCACAGTGACAGAAAAGCTCCATGCCTCAAGGTCAGCTCCAACCAGCTAACATGAAATGGCTTACCATACACTCCATGCAAACTCTGCACTGGTGTCCCGGAAGGCTCAGTGTTGTGTCCTCTTCTATTTTTACTATACACTTGCTCACTGGGAGATGTTATCTCTTCACATGGCTTCTACTACCATTGTTATGCCGATGATACTCAGCTCATCCTTTCTTTTCCTCCTTCTGATACTTGGGTTTCGGGTTGGATCTCATGGATGGCAGCCCACTACCTCAAGCTTAACCCAAGCAAGACAGAGCTGCTTTGTCAGAGCTGAGTCTTCATTGTGATCTCTCAATTTCCTTTGAGAACACCATGATCACTCCTTTTTCAAAACCACAAAGCCTTAGTTGTAGATGATAAACTCTCTTTCACGGCTCATGCTACAAACCTGACCAGATTTCTCCTTTACAACATTTGGAGAATTCAACCATTTCTCTCAAGGGAAACTTGTTCAGTCTCTTGTCATCTCAAGACTCAACTACTGCAACTCCCTCTTGGCTGGCCCTCCTATGTGTGCCATCAGGCCTCTGCAACTGATCCAGAATGCTGCAGTCTGAGTTGTATTCAACCTTCAAAGTTCACACCACTGCTGCACAGCTCTTGAAGACTTATATGAAGACTTCCTCAAATCCTTCTGTATTTTCATGTAATCCCTTTTCATGTAATCCCAGACAGACTCAATGGTGTTGAGATCAGGGCTCTACCATGGGGGCAATACCATCACTTCAAGGGCTTCTTGTTCTTCTTGACACTGAAGATAGTTCTTAATGACATTGGCTGTATGTTTGGGGTTGTTGTCCAGATGCAGAATAAATTTGATGGTATTTCATGATGGATAAGTATCTGCTTGTATTTCTCAACATTGAGGACACCATTAATCCTGACCAAATCTCCAACTCTATTTGCAGAAATGCAGCCCCAAACTTGCAAGGAACCTCCACCATGCTTCACTGTTGCCTGCAGACACTCATTATTATACCACTCTCCAGCCCTTCGGAAGACAACTGCCTTGTGCTACAGCCAAATATTTAACATTTTGACTCATCAGTCCAGAGCACCGGCCGCCATTTTTCACATCTGGGGACTTTGCAGGCCAGTCCAGATACATGAATGCCCCTGAATGTTCATCATGCAAATCAGTTATATTTGCAGCCCTGTGAACATGAGAAGTCTTGGAATACAGGATAGGAATGATATGTTCCTCAGTAAGATGATAAGCAAAAGGTAAATAATGTTTTTCCAGCAGCTCAGTGTAAGCATTGCACTTCAAATTTACTGGCATCTTAACCAAAGGACCCATTTTGCATAATTAGAAGACCCCCACAACATCACAGAGCCTCCTCCAGATGTTCATGGTATGCAGCTCCCTCTGGAGTGTTCTTTCAGAAATTGGCTGTGAAGGACCTGCATTGACTTCTAGAAGCAATTCATGCTTGGAAGTGAAGCATTTTTTCATGAAACACACTAGCGGTCCCTGTCCGTATTTCGGTCACAATTCTGAAAAGAATTTCCAGTATACTGGGATTTTTGCCACTGCTGGAAGACCCATATAACTGTATGCTGCGATACACCTGCAAATTCAGCTAAGGCCTTCACACTATGGCCTTTGGCATACCCGAATGCAATCATTCCTTTTTTCCAATCATTAACATCTGCTTTGAGACCCATTTTCCACACATCAAATGAGACACTCACTGCACTGCAAAGTCTTCCTTCTACAGAAAAAAGCCAGAGGCTTTCAACAGCAGATCCACACAAGCTTTTCAGTGTCCTCTCTTCCCTCCTCAACCCTCCCCTCCTTCTTCACCCACCTCTCTCATTGCCAAGGATTTTGTTAAATTTGTTGGGGTCAGCAAGATCCGCCACTCCTGTGACCACTGTACACCTTCCCACCTACTCATCCACATCTCTAAGTTGAGATACTTTTCTGCTGCTCTTCTTCAGCTGCTGACATCCAGTAGACCCACAACATGTCCTTTGGAACCTATCCCATCCACACTGCTGCAGACAATTTCACAGGAGCTCCAAACCTTCATCTCTTTAATCATCAACAGCTCCTTATCCTCAGGAACCATCTTTATTCAAGATTGCTATAGTGGTACCCATCCTAAAGAAACCCAGTCTTGACAACACCAACATCAGAAACTACAGACCGGTATCCATCCTCTCTTTCCTCTCAAAAGGTCTTGAACGTGCTGTCTACAATCAGCTGTCTCTCTTTCTGTCCCACAACCAGTCTGGCTTCAAACCAGTACATTCCACTGAAACTGCACTCATCACAGTGACAGAAAAGCTCCATGCCTCAAGGTCAGCTCCAACCAGCTAACATGAAATGGCTCACCATACACTCCATGCAAACTCTGCACTGGTGTCCCGCAAGGCTCAGTGTTGTGTCCTCTTCTATTTTTACTATACACTTGCTCACTGGGAGATGTATTCAACCTTCCCAAGTTCACACCACTGCTGCGCACCCTTCACTAGCTTCCTGTAGCAGCTTGCATCAGATATAAAACCCTGATGCTGGCCTACAAAGCCAAAAACAGTCCTGCTCCTCCCTACCTGATGGCAACTGTCAAAGCCTGATGTGTACCCAGAGCCCTTCAGGCCTCAAGTATGGCTCGACTTGACCCACCATCATCCAGGACACATGGGAGGCAAGCATCCAGACTTTACTCTGTCCTGGCACCAAGGTTGACGGTGTTCAGTTGGCCTCAAGAATCTGCAAGATGTGCTGGACAAACCAGGTTGATTCATGGAGGCCCCACCATGCAACTTACAATAATTAAAGGATCTGCTGCCAAAAACTTGGTTCCAGATAACACAACACACCATTGGAGGTTTTGTGGAGTCCATGCCTCAAAGGTTCAGAGCTGTTTTGGCAGCAAAATGAGGACCTACAAAATATTGGATTTAGATTTTAATGTTATGATGTTATAGCTGATAGGTCCCAATGCCCCTGTGATTGTTGGTAGCAGTGCCTGAAATTGTCAGCCGTGAGGGTGTTCAGAGTCTCAGTTGTGGCTCTATGGATGTTCTTTACTGTGCTGAAGTGATGGCCTTTCAAGTGTGTTTTAATCTTGGCCTTTTGATACGAATGCTTTATATACAATCCCTTGAGAAGACTTGATTTTTTTATTTGTTCTTTGGCTGAGGTGGTGATCGTACACCCATGATTCATCTCATGTGATCACTTTGTTCAGGAAATCCATTTTCCAACATTTGCTCCAAACTCACTTGCTCTGTTCCAGTTACGAGGCACTTCAACAGGGTTTCACAAAGGCAAAAATCTGTGCACTCGAAGGTTAGACTGCAACTGAAACGGGTTCTACTGTTTATCCGAGATCCCACTGTAACCGACATTGACATTAAACTACCATTCCTATTGTATGCCCTATGCAGCAATTTCATTTTCATTACTTCCTGGACAGACATCTTATAAAGTATCTCTCATCACCAATAAGGAAAAGACCCAGAAAAGAAAGTGTGCCAAGTCTGAGTCATCTGATGCATCCAAGCTTCTGTAATAATTCAGCAACACTACAATTTATTGCAAAATCTATAACATTCAACAGAGACGCACAGCTTTCTTCATCTTGATCAGGTTAACCAGGCAAAGAGAGCACTGGAAGAGCTACTTTATTGGTGTGACTTTAAAAAAATAGAACAACCTAAAGATGGAAACCAGACTCCAACTGTAGCAGGACCAGACTCTTCCAAGCTCTTACTGCCAGCTGGCCATTATAACTGTTCAGGAAATGACAGACAGTATCAATGGATCAAAGATTCTGCCACACAAAAAAATAAAAACATTTTCTATAGATAGATTGAGAGATAAACAGATAGGTATGCAAACAAACAGACAGACAGACAGGTATACAAAAGAAGTGCAAAGAACAGTAATTAATAAAAAGAAAAACAGGGCTATGGATGGTGAGTATGTATAGTATGTTATTAGTGGATAACAATATGAATCTTATTTCACTAGCTTATAATACACACTAATAGTGGCAAAACTAATAAAGGCCACTCACTCATCATATACAGTATACTCATATCAGGATAAGCATAGGCCATTTGATTACAGACTCCATAAAGGATGCTTCAGGAAAATAAAAATAAAATGCATAAAAATGTATACTACAACTCGAGTCACTTTATTTTCATGAGCACTGACAAACAGAATTCTTACGGTCACGTTGATCCTCAAGACTATCCTAAACAATGCAGACATACTCACAGCCCAAAGACAATACAACACCAAGCCAACATTCAACCACAAGAGACATCACATTTCCATACTGCATCCACAGAAGACATACTACATTGAAGGAGGTTAACACTTGGTCATACATGGATATTTCAACAAGATAATAACAACAATCAAACATCCAAATTAGCACAAAGACGGTTGTGGGAACACAAAATCAAGGTTTTGAAAAGACTGTCTCAGTCTCTAGATTTGAACCCTGAAAACTGTGGTCTAAATTGAAGAGGGCAGTCTGAATGTGCAAAACTAAGAATAAAAATAAGCTGGAAATGCTTTGCAGGGGGAAAAAAAAAGTTCAATATCCCACTACAACTGTTGTCTAACATTAAAGGAAGAGGCTCAGTGCTGTTATTCTTTCCAGAAAAGACTTCACCAAATATTAATTGTAAAAGCACCAATAATTATATATAAAATAGTAGTTTTTTAGATTTGAAAATAAATCTATAACATGACAAAATGGCTATATTTACATGTACCCTAATATTCCACTAATAATGTGCATAAAAGCCTAATGAGAATAAAAATGCCTCATGTAAACACCTCAGTCAGAATGGTCCCATCTGATCCGGCTCAGAAGGAATTTTCGATTTTTCGAAGTTGAGGGGTCATGTAAACCTTTGGTAATCCATTCAGTTGGAAAATATTAGCACCTAATAACCATGTAAACACTTATTCTGATCGTTTTTCTCTGTCTGGAATAAACGTGGATCCATCTTGGAAACCGTATTAACAGGAGGAACAGCACAAGTCCAACAATTATATTCTGATTAAATGTGCTGGGCAAGTAAATGCACGTTGTTGGATCATTTTATATTATATAGAGCCTAAATTAAAATTGAGATAAGGGTGCACTGTGAGGAGTAAATACCAATATACTGCATATTGCTGAGGTGAAACTTAAAGATAATGACAGATGTTTTGCTTTGTGACTGCAAAGCAGAGTTTGATGAAAATGGGGCAGTGTCTTAGTTAAGTGCAGAAAAAGACCTTGCTCATTTCTCTTACACTCAACTCAAGTAGGGAGCAATCAGCTCGAGCGGGGAGCACGGAGCACTCAGCTCAAGTGAGGAGCAGGATTAGGTAATTTATTGTAATCCAAACTTTTCAGGGGTGCAAAAGTCCACAGTCAACAGTGAAAGAAAGAAAGAAAGAAAGAAAGAAGTACAATTAAAAAAGGAAAAAATATTTCCGTATCATGCCATCTAGGCTATTGGTCTGGCAAGAAGAAACTGGCAATTTTGTTTATCCCTTAAATGAATGTCTATTGTACTTTGTTCCAGACACCAGAATGAGGAAAAAGGTTTTTTCTTTCTCGGTTTTATTGCAATTTCATCTGATTCCTTTTGTCAACAAATGACGTGTATGAAAAGATGTTGAATACCAGTCCCCTGGATCATCCGAAAAAAGTAACAGGAAACCAGAAACAGCATGTTCCAGTTGCAGTCATGCTTTAATTAGCAGGACACTGCTAGTGGAAACCCACGCCTCCATACATGCAGAGGACCCCAAACAGAACTTCTGAACAGCCTCTGACTCATTCTGAGCCTGCAGTCCTTTGGATCCAATTCTCTAACATCTGCAACTAGTTCTTTATGCTACAACTAATGAACACTTGCCAGGTCATTAGATTCAGTTCATAGTTTGAATGGACTTGCAAGCTGGCCAACTAGCATATTCAAAGGTGCTGTCAAATTTGACATGTGAACTTGCCCATATTTCAGGGCTCATAGAAGTAAAAAGCTACCTCAAAATTGCTGTTCCACAAGAAAATGCCCATATCTGAATAAACATCTCTGAGCATAAAATAACCAAGAACCATTTCTTTTTATTAAGAGAGCATTCTTTCTATCATTCTGTCACCATGTATCAGGCCATGCCTTTTATAAATATAACTCTCACTTTCTGAAACAGTCAGCTTTAAGCAAGTTTGTTCTCCTGTTTTTCCCCCACACTATTACCTTAACACACATCTGGTTACAAAATGCATGTGTGGGCTAAGAACAGACAGTTCTCCTTTTTTTTCTCTCCAATTAATTCATTTTCCTTATGTATAATTCCCAGACAGCTTCTTAGCTTAGTTAATAATAACAAAACATTTGGCTAATGTAATTTAAGAACAACTTTAGTTACACTGCATTTCCCATTCTTTACTCTGTATTAATAATAGCATACAAAGAAGTAGAAAATGAGAAAAAAGAAAAGACAGAAAGATATAAAGGGAACCATGAGAGGTAATTGTATAAATTCTGTATTATTTTGTATAAAGAGTATTACCATAAGCACACCTTTCTGCTTATTGTTTAATCTCTCACTGTTTATGGTGCTTTCACATTTGGTCCCTTTCAGCCTTTTCAGTTTTAAAATGAACTCCGAGCAATTAGTCAGCATTTATTGTGAACACCCCAAATTAACTCAGTCCCTTCTGAAGCGAACCGAACCGAGACAACTTCAGTAGGTGGCCCCACTTCACTTCCCTTCCCTTCCCTTCAAGTCCACGTTGCATTTCACTTAACCTGAGCATTGTGAACACAAATAGGTTTTCTTCACCTTCTGCCAGTGTATTTGGCTTGCCGTTGACCGACCACAAGCTATTGCACTCGGAGATGCTAAAAAACAATTAGATGGAACAGTGGCCAGTAGTAGTAGTTATTATTATTATTATTTTAAATTATAAATATATAATTGGGGGCAGCACGGTGGCGCAGTGGATAGCGCTGTCGCCTCACAGCAAGAAGGACCCGGGTTCGATCCCCGGGTGGGG
>JAOVVG010000047.1:14497206-14510825 GCA_028566375.1 Leptodoras nelsoni | reverse complement strand
TGCAATATTTTGAGCAAAACTGTGCTCTTACCCTGCTAATTGAACCTTCACACTCTGCTCTTACTGGTGCAATGTAAAATTAATGAAGATTTGGCCACCAGGCTGGTCCAATTTAGCCATGAAATCTCCCAGACTAAAATGACAGGTGTTTCAGTTTCATTGTCTAACACCTGTATACTGTGACACTAAGAAGGTTTGATCAAGTAGTTCCTATCATTAGACCCTCACAGATCATTAGACCCAGCCTGATTTTGGGAGCTGGGAGGAAATCCACAGGTACAGAGAACATAAACAAACTTCCACATACACAGTAACCCAAGCTTAGGCTCGAACCAGCAGACAGCAACCTTGCTAAGTGATGGTCTTTAAACACGGGTGAAAAAGCATGGTGACAATCCCCAATTCCCTCAAATCAGATCAGACTACTTTATTATCTTAAATAAGAAAATGAATAGAAATACCACTGCTGTACTGAGCGTTTTACCATTTGTGCTCTTCATGCACAAAAACGTCCAAGGAATTAGATATACCATGGAACACAGTGAAGACGTTCTGTAAGCGACTGCTGATGACCATGGCACAACGGTGACATTACCAAGAACTGGACAGTCCTCCAAAAACAATGAAAACACAAGAAGGAAATTGGTTCAGGAGGCTGCCAAGAGCAACAGATAGAGGCCTGTAGTAACATTACAGTAGCTGCAGGAATTTCAGGCGAGCCCTGGTTGTGTACTACATGTGACAGTTATGTGATGATATTATTCATCTTTGGGCTGTGGGGTAGGATGGCAAAACGAGAGCTTTTTCTCACAAAGAAATAACATCCCAGTCTGGCTACATTTTGCAAAAACCTACATCAAGTCTGAAAATGTTTTATGGTCTGAGACTTCTGATGAGAAGCTTAAATTTTTTGTCCATAATTCCAAAAGGTATGTTTGGACCAAAAACAAAAGACCACCATACCTACAGTGAAGCACAGAGGTGGCAACATTATTCCTTGGGGCCGTTTTTCTACAGCTGGAACTGGAAGGTGGATTATAAACAGTTCCAAATATCAGTAAATTTTGGAACAAAACCTTCAGGCCTCAGCCCAAAGGGAATTTCACCTTTCAGCATGAAGGTGACCCAGAGCATACCTCTACATCAACAAAGAATGGCTCCACCAAAAGATTATTGGTCACTATAACAGTGGAAAAAGTTCTGAAATAATTCATCTTGGTCTTATCTTTTACATCATAAACATGGCATTTTAACATGGGTGTGTTGTATATTCACTGTATATACTAATGTACTGTATAGTACCACAGAAATATAACTTACAGTTTACTATACCATAAGGGTAAGTTTATTGCAAGAACTTTACACATACAGATAAAGATCAGGGGAAAAGTGGAAATAAAAAAAGGGGGGGTTTGAATTTAATAGAATTCAAACTCAATAAAGGATAGAAGCTTGGAAAAGTTCAAGGTTTTTTTAAAGCAATGGACACTTCAGAGTCACTTCAGACATTGTTCTTTTTCCTCAGATCAACAGATAACCTACATGTGAAAAATAATGATTTCAGGATATCCTAAGTACTTGTGTGTTGTCAAACTGTCATTTTGAACTATTCATGTTGTTACTACATCAGCGTGTTCACTTCCATGAGGACTGACTGGAGCTCCTGACACACTCAGAAACATCCAGCTTCTTCCCGCTGTTGCACATTTTTGCTAGGTTCTGTAAACATTGGACAGAAACAGGCAGTTGTGAATGAGAGGTACAGGGAAATGCAGTGAAACACTATTACAGGTAATATTCAGTAGAGGAATGCTTACACTAGCAGCTCTTGCGATGCTGTTTGGGGATTGTAAAGCAGCCAGCTCATTCAGAATTCTCTTTAGGTCATTGTTGCATGGGTCCACTACAGACAAAAAATAAAACATTAAAGCATTTAGATTAGTGCGCTCTCATTTAGCATGCTGTGTACATCCGGCAGCTTTATGTATCTCTTGGTATGTAAAGTGAAGCACAACAGGCACCTGGCTCAGAAGGTTGCTGAGGCTGCAGCTGCAAGTATGAATGATCGAGCAGTTCCGCAATCGAGATCCGCTCTTTGGGATTCCGCACCAGGCATCGCTAAGTAAAAAAGATATTCATTTTTATTTTTCCAAAGATTCAAGTGTCCATAATGTTCTCAATCATTAAAAAATTATAAAGATTAAACAAAACAGACCTTTAGAACATCTAGAAGATCCTTCTCAGGAATGTCAGGAAAGTCAATCTCATGGGATGGGTCAATAATAGCATGGAGCTTAGTGATCTGGTTGGTGATGTTTTGGAAAGGGGTTTTCCCATAGGTCATACAGTACAGGATACATCCAAGTGACCAGACATCTCCCTTTGGACTAATCTGTGAACAACATGCATTAGGCACTGCAGCTAAAAAGCTAAAATATCATGTTTAAGTTTATGTCCTGTCATATCATCATTTGCTAGACTAGAGATTAGTTTGGTAATATGTCCTCGTACCTTTGACCTTGGTTTTCCACCTTTAGATGATGTGTCTTTAATAGCCTCTGGTGGCATGTAGTTTAGTGTCCCCACCTGAAGCAGACCATCAGAATGATCAAAGCACTAAACACACAGCACATATGCAGCTCTATTTAGCAGTCAAAGTTCTGGACCAACCTGCGAGTCCTTCATGACACTTGTCATGTCTGGCTGAATGTGGTTTGCTATGCCAAAGTCAATGAGCTTCAGTGAGGCATTGACGATGACAAAATTAGCTGGCTTTAGGTCACTGTGGACAATTCCTAGAAAAGAGTGTTTAAACAAAGGATTTAGGACAACTGAGAAATGAACACGTCCGCAGTGTTTTTCTCTTAATGGTGTAAGATTTGTGTATGTCACCGTGCTTGTGGATAGTCTGCACTGCCTCTAGCATGTTCCTCCAGTAGAACTTCCTTTCCAGCGAGTTGACAGACTTGCGGTTGCGGAGCCATGTGTTGAGGTCCAGGTTGCCACACTCCATCAACATATAGATGTAGCTGTCTGTGATCTCACTGAAATGAGATATTAGAGTTATCAGATGAACAAGACACTTATGTGCTACCTAATATATGGAGTTAAACTTCTGAAACATTTATTTTTCTTAGTCCCCTTCTGAAAAATCAGGAAGTAGACACTCACTAGTCATACAGTTTGATAATCTGGTCACTGTACTGCTGGAGGTGGTTCAGGTGCTCAATCTCGTTCTTGTAACTTTCAACTGTCTGGGCATCTGCTTCCTCCAAGTTCACGTATTTTACAGCGTACAGTTGTTTCCTCTGGTCCAGAACCTGGTACACCTAAAGTTGAGGGCATGGCATATGGTACATTACCTTACAGCAAACTGTGACAGGAGAAAATACAGAAAGTAAAAGGCTAATTTATAATTCTGTCAACGCAACGCAGAGCCTATACTGCAGTGAGCTTTTATACATTATACATGTGCGTTGGTGATTCTGCTTCACTCTGCATACACTTTCTATGCTGCTGTGCTGAGTTTTTTCATGTACATGGTGACTGAAATGGAGCTAATAAATGTTACTTTACGGCAATTACTTTTACGGAAATTTTAATATTTGTATTAAACTCAGAGGAATGTCAGGAAATAAGAGTTTTACTCATTGTTTTTAAATAGCCATATATACAAAACCTGATATTAGTATCAAAGACAGTGCTGTGTTATTGCGTAAACTGTCTACAATCACACAGAGGTCAATGTTTTCTGGTGCATATCTGGAAAAACTCAGACATAACAGTTCCACAGAACAAAATAATTACCCAAACACATTTAGCCTCAAAAATAAACATGACATTTATCAACTCATCCAAATGAACACAGCAAAAGATTGATGTGAAATAAAAGTGATGAGAAAATAGGACTGAGGAGAAGACAACGCATGTGGTTGCCAGATAAAGTGTGAAAGTGTGGCATTTTTCTCGACTGTTAAAATGCTGAAACAAGCTGCAGCTCAACTGGCTGATATGAAATTCTACACTACCAAGTGGACCAGTCACAGTTGTAGTTTGTCTCGCTTACATTTCTGGGGAGTTATAAATCAGGCTGAGGTGTAGGCTACAGATTCGACACAGAAGCAAAAAAATTGGCCTTTAGTATTTAGTATAGTATTCACACATTACCTTACTGGAACCACCTCTGCCAATCATCTTCAAAATGAAGAACTGTCTGCCTTTGATGGTGATGGATTCATTAGAGATGGAACAGACAGAACTCTGAAAGTAAAAAAAATAAATAAATAAATAAATAAAAAAAATAAAATAAAATAAAATAAAAGAGAGAGAGAATTTAATGCAATGATAAAGCCCCAGTCCACTTTCATTTTCTTTCAGAACATCTTGGCAACCACAAGAGCAAAGCATCTCTCCTTTTTATAGTTAAACATCATATTTTATTTTTTAACACATTATCTGCCAATGGAAATTATCGAATATAAGCACAATGTGAACGTCTGTTTCTTTATGCCAGAAAGATTTCCACTACATTTATAAAATTACACTGCTCCGCTTTTAACCAAAGGGACTTACAATAGAAAGTGGAGATAATTCAAGCAGTTCTGGTTTATAGACCTTAGCTGAAGGGCTCAGTGCTGGGATTTATAGCATTTTTTTTTATAAGTAGCTTAGAGCTTTAACCACTAAGCAACTACCTGCCCCTTAACCCAAACAGTGACTTTTTAAGCATGCTGTGGGAACAAACATTCTTAGCCTTGATCATGCAAAACTGTCAGCCAACCTCCTGAGCTTTAATTGTTTAATTGTAAGTGTTTAATGAAAGCTTGTGCTGCTTCACTTAAATGGAGTTCATTAAAAATTCTTTCAGAGCAGAGTTATAAACACAGATGTATACAGTCAATGAAGTATTATCATATTCAAGCAATGAAAATCAAAAGTAATCTTGCATTATAATAACCACATTGCTGATTGTGATTTAGTTCATATAAAACAAAACTATGGAATCTAACTTAAAGAATAAAAATCGATGCATGTGTAACTCTCCAATCATTTATTCAACATGAATAATGCCTTGCAGTTTATAACAATGGCACATGTTTTTGGATAGTGACACACCGATCACGCTGAAGGCTTATATCCAAAATGTTCATCATTATGCATGTCAAAGAAAATAAACAAACAGGGCCAAATGTGTACAGATTTCGTTTTTTTTTTAAAAGATATTTATACATTAACTAGTTTACACACCTGTACAAGTATTGATAATCAATAAAACAGGTCTTAACCCTGTTCTCATATTCTTCAGAACCATGCAAACCCAATAATTTTTAAACACGGTTTGAATTTATGTATATTTAATATAAGCTCAAATTTGTGGTGTAAAAATTAATGATGTATGAAGATATATACAGATCCCTGTTCTTTACCTGAGGTGTCTGCTGGACGAAGGACACCTGACTCTGCGGGGTGCAGGGTAACTGAGCATGGCTGACCCTCTGAGAAGGAACAGACACAACAGCTGGTCTCTGTTTCACTACAGGTGTAACAAAACTAGAGAGGAAGAAAAAGATTAGTCAGATTAGTTGGTCCAAATATCTATTTGAATCCATAAGATCATGTGGTGTCCCGACCTGTTTGCATAAGGGTCTTTGTAGTTTGGTGTCTGGCAGCTAATGGCTGGGTTTATCCTGGATGGAACTGAGACAACCGAGGCAGAAGGAGTCCTAAGAGACTGAAGAGGCCGTGGAGCAGGTAGGGGATCTACAGCAGGCTTATGTTCCTATAATAGTCACATAAAAAATGCATTGAATATAAATAAACAAATATAAAAGATACTATTTTACAAAATGAGAAATGTACTTTTGACATAAATACATTAAGTATAGTCACACCTCTGGAGAAGCTTGTCTGTTGACACTTGCAGGAATCTTCAATTCAGACAAACCCTCCATAGTGTACAGTTTAGGCTCTGCTTTATTTGTGGAAATCCTCAGTGGATTCTCCTCCTCCTTACTTCCTCCATCAGTGAAAGCACTTGCTGCATCTATAACATAAGAAACTTAAACTGGTCTTCAGGAAGCCCTGTATAATTATGTGCACATTAACACATGACTACTGTTAATCTTAGATTACTGTTATGCTTTAATGTCATTAGAGCAGTAGACAGCACTGCTACTGTCTACTTTAGTTAAGCCAAGTGTTCATGCAATGTTTACAGTTTTAAAAAGTGAAATGTGTATCTGTTTCTTCATAAAATAATTATAAATATGTCCATTGTTAAATCGTGATGGGCAGCTGTAAAAAAAATTTTGTTTAATCAGGTGAAGAAAACTTGTTACTGTGAGAACAATAAAGAACTAAGCGAATCAATAACTGTATTCGTCTGCTGGATGAATCATTATAATTATAATCAACTTAATATTCATCTACACTGTCTGGTAGGGGTGTAACAATACATCATGCCATGATACATCGTGATGCAAAATTGTGACGATGTGCATCGTGGAGATATCACGATATCACCTGCAGTCTTCTAATACATGTAATAGCATTTTTTGAACAACAGAGGGCTCCACCATCACTAGCACATCATATGTCATGCTCTCATACACAACACTGTCTTCAGCCTCATTAACAGCCTAGCAGCTTCAAAACAACAGCAAACGTGATGCAAACTTTGAAAGAGGCCAACAGTGAGGCGATAACCACACACAGGTGGACTATAAGCGCTACCCAGAGCTGTGTCACTATAACAGCATATGTGAACAAACTCGCCTCTTTTCGAGTCACCAGAATAACCTAGCCGAGGAAATCCCCCGTTTCGGAGTAGCAGCTTCTAAAAATGAATCATACATTGCGGTCATTATGGACAATGCTCAAAATATGGAGACTGGACTAGCATCACACAAAGTGTTTTGCCCACACTTTAAAGCTTGCTTCCCAAGCTGAGTCAAGTGAGGCGAATAGCCGTCTATAGCCGTCTATAGTCGACTAAACAGAGATTATTACAGATCCCCCACATAAAATCATCTTTCTTAAAATTTGAAGGAGACTAAAAATTCTTTGCTAAAATTTTTATTCAAGAAAACTACACATTATTTTGAATTGCTATTATTCCAAAATAAATAAATTAAAAAATTTTCACTCAGCTATTGAGGACAAGGAGAAGCTGCAAAAAACATTTATACAAGAAAATGTGCATTGTTTTACACTTCTGAAATAACTGTCTTTCATACTTGTTCTTTGTTTAAAATATCATAAGATTCAATCAAATCATGAAAATATCAATTATCAAGTATCAATCAAATCATGAACTCTAACTGAATCGTGAGCAGACTGTATCGTTACACCCCTACTATATGGCCAAAGGTTTGTGGACATCTGACATATGTGGGTCTTCCCCAGACTGTTGCCTCAAAGCAGGAGGCACACAAGTATATATAATGTCTTAGCACATTGTAGCATTACAATTTCCCTTCACTGGAACTAAGGGGCCCAAACCTGTTCCAGCATGACAATACCCCTGTGCACATAGTGAGGTCGGTGCAGAAAAACTCGAGTGGTCTGCACAAAGCCCTGATCTCAACCCCACAGAACACCTCTGGGAGGAACTGGAATGCTGACTGACCTCAGACATCAGTGCCTGACATCACTAATGCTCTTGTGTTTAAATTAGCAGAAATCACCACAGCCATGCTTCCAACTCTAATGGAAAGCCTTCCCAGAAGACTGCAGGTACAGCAAAAGGACTATATCAGGATTGAGATGTTCAACAAGCACACATGAGTGTGATGGTCAGGAGCCACATACTTCTGGCCATATAGTGTATCTGTTTATAATGTGATGACACTTTCCCTTGAATAATGTGAAATAGTGAAATAACTAACCTTCTCTAAAATTCTCTTTATTTTCAGTAGGGAGAAGTTGGGTTTTTCCAGACTTTAAATTCTTCATCGCCGTCTGAAGAAGTTCAACTGGTTTTGCATTTGATGTCAGGGCCTTCTGAAGAATGGAACCACTTTTCTTTATATTACCTGTAGACAAAAAATAACTGAATGCACACTGCACATATACAGTATGTATAGACACATGCGCAATGTAATATACACCAACCTTGTGAGAGCTCAAACTGAGCATGGGCGATATGTACAAAGGCAAAGGCTTTGCTGTTGGCTCTGGCAATGATGAAATGATCTTCTGCCTCATCAGGATCTTCAATTCTACAGAACAGTATAAGAACAGTGTATTATTATTACTTGAAAGGCAAACTGACTTTTTGGATTTTTATTTTGGGAATCATACTAAATGTGACACCAGGCCATCAGGCGCACACAGATCTTTCTTTCTGTGATTACATCTGCAAATAATCCACAGAACGAAACTCGATTTAGTTCAATTTGATTTATACAGTGCTTTTAACAAGGTTGATAGTAAGAAGAGGGGATTCAAAAGAGCAGGAAACAAAGAGCCATAGCAAATGTGTCTGCCTCATAATATATTACTTACATTACTGCAGCAATTAAAGAATATAATATCAGGAGACATTCAGAAACAAATAATGGGCATTGCAAAAAACGTTCAGGGGATGAGAGGACAGAAACGGAAGTAGCTGGAAGCTATCTTGGCAGAAGCAACTTTTTATCTTCCCTTAACAGGGAACAGAACGGTGGTGATGCTTCCAACCACTACACATGTAAAACCTTTTGTGAACTGTAGAAAGAATCCTTAACTAAGAAGTGAGGGATATCTTGAAAAGAAGCGTATGACAATCCACATAATGACATGTTTGTCCTGTGGCATAATATTAACAAATATAATACAGAGCTAGACAGATCACTAATGCCCTGGAAATGTCTTTCTTCCCAAAAAGCAGAATCCAGAACCAGAGAAAGGGAAATGCTATTCTTTTATGACCTTTGAAAAACAAGAGTTTTCATTTGAGACAGTTGAAACCATTGTTACACTAGAGTAAGTACCATTTTATTTAGCTTTACCAGTGAACTTTCTTTGCAACCAAAACACAGGAGCTCAGAATGCATCATTATATTACAGGAACCACCGCTTCTTAGCTTTTACCCAATACTCACCCTTTTAACTCGGCGTATCTGACCAGCATCCTTGCATAGCTTTCGAGTTTGCTATATTGTGCCAAGGGAAATCTGGTGAACACTTTAGTATAGCAGCCCAACAGCCTGCAGAGAAAAGCAGCATCTGTGCAAGGGTCACTGGTCCTCTCCAGGTCTGTGAGGTACGTGTAGCAGGCATCAGGAGAGTTTGAACTCATTATCTGGCTAATAAAGTCAGTGGGGTCTGAAAGGTAAAACATCAGAATCTTTCACAAACAGGGTCGAGTGCTGTGCTGTAGAAATATCACCGCGGAAAATTAGAAAAATCAGAATGATGGGTTTTCCAGCGGATAACAGAAATGTTATCGTGATTGTACCAGTGAGTCTGACGGTACCTTTCTTTTCTGGTCTGTGCAGAAGTGCTGTGGTGGAGTCCACATAAGCAAGGTCCTCCCCGTGATGTTGCTCTGGACTAATCACAAGTGGCTATACAACAATACAGACTATTACACCACTGCATACAGAAACTTTAATATAACTTTATATAATCTTTACTAGAAATCAATATTAGAGTTCAAGCTTTAGTCGTTAAAATAGGAAAGTGCAAATGTTTAATTACCATACCTTCAGATTTAAGAATGAGTCTCCATCGGCAGAGCTCTTCTTTGAAGAGGAAAGCGTGAACGCACTTGAACGATACGTTGGCCTACAGATAAAACAGGTTTTAACATAACATGACAGATACCGGCAGCATAACCCAGACATGGATTGATTCTCACCTAGACAAACTACTGCTATAGCCGGGAGCCTCAGCTTTGTAAACACTATCAATGTTTTCATTTTCGGGAATAGACAGGGGTACCATCGGAATCCTCCCAGGCTACAAAGAAAACAGGAAAAAAAGGAAAAAGCAAAGCAGTCAGCGTCTTCATCTGTATGTCACGATGTCGACTACTTTAAGACAAAGCAGGAGTTTCAACTTTACCACAGCAAGCGTTCTTTTGCGTTGTGAGCCAGACCTCCAGACTGGGACGTGGTCATCCTGTGGACTGTTCTTCTGATCAGATCTATGATTCCAAAGAATAGTGCAGAGTAGTGTTCAAATGCAACAGTAATAACATGCTGCATTATTGCAGGCATTAATAATCTAGGACAGATTGGTCTCCTACCCCAGAGAAAAACCACTGGCCATCTGAAAGTCACCCGATCCATCAGACTTCCTGGAGTCACCTTTGGACAGCGAGTTGCTCTTTATGGGTTCTTGCAGATTTTTAGGCACAAAACAAACTCTTATTCAACTTTACTTTATAATAAAGGAGCAAGATAATACCGTAAAAAACAACTTGTGTTAAAAACAGCAGTGTGTGGATTACACAGATTTTTAAAAAAGCAACCTGCAATGTTCTCTTTATCCTCTTGGGAAAGGAGTTGAGATTTCCCCAGTTTTAAATTCTGCACTGCAGTTTCCAGAGTTTCCCATGGCTTAGCGCCAACTTCGATGGCCTGCTGAAGAATCGAGGCGCTTTTCTTTCCGTCGCCTGTTGGTTAGGAGAATGGAGGCAAGATACACATGTTTCGCATATAAATAATACATAAGTTAGTTAGTTATTGAAGTTTTACTTCAGCACGTATCTGGCTATTTGTGGCATACGCTTGGTAGTATTATACGCAGGCAGGAGAAGGTTGGACAACAGTCCTTAAGAAACATTACAATTGGTGTTTCAGTTTAATGTGCATTAGGAAGTTCAGTATTTTCTCTGGTGAGTTCTTTTCAAAAAGTTCTTTCAGGTTCTTTTCTTGAAAATATGATTGTCTGATATGGTTGAAAGCCGGGCAATCGGTGAGGATGTGTTTTATTGTTAGTGAGACGTTGCATGCTTGGCAAGTTGGTTCTTCGTCGCTTGTTAATAGGAATCTATGGGTTAGATTTGAATGACCTATACGGCTCCTTGTGTAGATTGTCTGATTTGTTCTAGGGAGGTGTTTGTAATTAGTCCTTTTATTTAATAACGGTTGGATTTCATGAAGTTTGTTGTTGAGGTCTTGGTCCCACTCTTCTTGCCATTTAGATCTGATGAAGGTTTTAATCGCTCGGAATGTATCCAGAGGTGGGATTGAGTACCTGGTGATCTCAAATAATACATAAAGGCTACTGTAAGCTGCAAGATTATTATAGCTAAACATTTTAAAAGCAATCACGGCTGGGTTTACATAGCAAAATGTCCGTCTCCAATCAGATTTACGTCGCACATACAAACATCTTTACTGTTCTTAGGCTGGCATTCAAACAGACAGAATAACCTCATGTTCTAATATTTATGAATGCACTCAGTTTTCAGATTATCTTTAAAAATTCCAACCCTTATCTGGAATCTTTACCAGTTTAATCTAAAGAAACCTCCAGTATTCTGCATCTCCTCACCTTGTAAAAGCTCAAACTGAGCATATGCGATATGGACAAAGGCAAAATCCTTGCAGTGGGATCTCGCTATGTCAAAACTATCCCGTGCTTCGTTGACATCTTGGATGCTGTTTAAAAAAAAAAAAAAGGAGGAAGTGGACATTCAGATATTAGTGGTACTTGTGTTTTTGTTTTTTTGTTTTTTATTTATTTATTAACCATGTCAAGCAAAGACTTACGCTTTGAGCTCAGCAAATCTGACCAGCATCCTTGCGTAGCTTAAATTCTGGCTGTGCTTTCCCAGTGGCATGCTTGAGAAAACTCGTGTGTAGCAATCCATTAATTTAGAGAAGAGCGTAGGATCGGACTGAGGGTTGCCTTTCTTTTCTAGGTTAGTCAGATAGGTGCGGCATGTGTCTGGCGAATTGGAGCTGATGATCTGATTAATGTTGTCTGTGTCATCTAGAGCAAATGAAATGAGTCATTACCATATTAGAAAAGGTTTTAATGGTATGCAGATATCATTCTTTTTTTAAAAAAAGAAGAAGAAGAAGAAATCACCATCGTTGTAGTATCTCTTGATCTTCTCCAGCTTCTGACACAGCATGGCAATCTGTAACTTCCGGTCAGTGTTCTCCTCCTCGTCCATCCCTAAAGACACAAACAGACCCTGCTTTCACCACATCACAATAAAGTCAACATTAACGTTAATAACATTAACTAATAATGAATTAATAAGCATGCACTTCATGTCTACCTGAGCGATTAGCAGACACTATAGTTATAAATAAAGAGGGCGTATCTGCTGTGTATCTGGCTAGTCAAGCTTTATTTATATTATAGCTCTCAAACTAGCCGGATACTCAATTCCCGACATTATAGAGCACTGTCTCCTATTTAAAAAGCTAGAGACACAACTGAAGTACTGAGACAAGCACTTTGAACAAAACCAGAAGATGTAATCAAAAAGGCCAACAGCAAACAGCGACACGACAGCTCTTGCTAACATGGAAGCTAAGTTAGCTAGCACGCAGTAACGTTAGAAACATTACCGAACATAGTCAAAGCAGGAGTAATAGAGTAAAACACTGGATTATTATCGTTATTGCAAAGATTTTAAATATATATCTTACCGCCCCTTGTACTGCAGAACGTCACAAAATCTGTGTTTATGTCAAATATTATTCTGTAATCCGTGAACGAGGCACCAGGAGAAAAGGTGCTGTGTTCAACTTTCAAAACCGACGCCTCACCCAGCGGCGCGCTCTGATTGGTCAGTTTGTACTGAGAAGCTCCGCCTCCTTGCAGCTCTGCACGCCATCTAGTGGACAATTTAATAAAAGCGTGGAATGTGTTCCGGTCACGTGACCGATTTATAGTTCCTCTCTCTGAGAAATGTAATCAGATTATCGTGTGGTACTTTTTTCCACATGGAACATTTGAAGACACAAAGTAAATGTTGATCATTTTCATTTAATTTTGGGTGTTTTATTTAACTTGTGCACCACGTGATAGTCCTGGGTAAAAATAATCGCTTATTAGAAATGAATGGGTGAAACTACAGTATGTGTATACTGGGTATACTGGGTATACTGGGTAAACTGGGTTCAGGGACGTGACCATTCATTAGACGGACACAGTTCCTCTCCCACACCATGACACACACACACACACACAAACACACAATTCAGTTATTACTATAGATGTGGGGACATTCCATTGCCTCCTATAATACTGTAGCTCAGTAATCTTAGACACACACCTAAAACTATATAAACTATATAAAAGCATCCTTTCTGCTCTTAAATTTAATTTTTTGGTGGTGAAAACAGCACATTTTATTATGGGGACCAGAAAATGTCCCCACATGCACAGATTCTATGTATATTCAGAAGACAGACGTGATATGTGCACACCAAGAGATGTCAAAACAAGCATTACACGTCATAAATGCAGTACGTATATTAGCAAGGCACATGCAACAACCACTACATACTGTCCATGTGCATAAGAACACAGAAAATATAACCTGTAAACACCACTGAGAGATTCATTCATTCATTCATCTTCTTGGCCGCTTATTCCTTTTCAGGGTCACGCGGGAGCCGGTGCCTAGCCGGCAGCATAGGGCGCAAGGCAGGAACAACCCTAGA
>JAOVVG010000047.1:14415089-14425277 GCA_028566375.1 Leptodoras nelsoni | reverse complement strand
TTAGAGGCACGCATGTTGTCCGAACACAAACATATGGCTCCTGTTTGGAAATCATCAGTTCCAGCAGCACCTGGCCATACGCCACCTCACAACATGAACTCTGAGCCCACACACAATGCAGCTGACTCAGCGTTTAACCCTGACACCCCCTTAACGCCTACCTATGGTGTAACCAGCATTCAGGTTTTCGTGGGGGTGGGGAGGTGAGGGGTGTTAGACAGCATGATCTGTAACACAATACTATCTTTTGGGTGGATGCTGGACAGTAGTAGGTGCAGTGATGGCATGAATCTGCACTTTTGCTATTATTTAAGACCCTACTTATTCAGTTCAAATGCATCTATAAGGCTTTTTACAACTTTTTTCACAACTTTATAGGAATCCATATATAAAATTTTTATTTGAATGTACCTACTGTCAACCAGTCATGCTCGATCGTCTTTGCCCTAAAATACCTTGACAATGGATCCAATAGAAGAGAAATTATATTTAATTATATAAAATCAGATCATACTCTTCCTGTTCTCCTCCTGCACTGAAAATGGCAAACTGCTGCATTCAGCACACACTCACAGGATATATGATATAACTCAATTCAGACTTTTCTCTTTACATCTTTTTGGCATTACTTAAAAGCAGACACACCCTGAAACCAAATAAGCGAGCATAACCAGTTTACCACGCTCACACAAGGCCAAGACAGGCAGCACCATAAGACATCTGGTGAAAAGGGTGTTTTATACAGAAGATAATACATGAATGTAACCTGGTTGAATAATTAAACCATTCATATGCATCAAAATACAAAGACTGTTAACACTTTTAACACATATTCAGGAACGGATTCCAAGCCCAGGCGCTTCGTTTGCCGACTTGCCTTCTGCTGACTTTTCTGTCAGTGCCAAGTGTTTGATGATCATTTTCACAGACAGTTGACTCTTCTTTTCTACTCAGCTGTGTGAAAAATGGTGACTTATGAATGAACAGTCATGTCCAGGCTACAGCTTGTAGCAGCCACAAACACTTGTGTTGTTCCAGGGCTTCAATTTTGAAGTGCTCCTCATAAACCAAGTGTTTCCAAAACAGCGCTTTCATGCACTTCACTCAAGCTCTGTCAATAACACTTCACTACTTCTTCTGTCAGTTGTACTGTAGTGCTGCGGCTCTCTTATGATTAATGGAGAATTGATTTCAGTACACATCAGCAAATGAACTTTTCCCAAATTAGACACAGTCTGCTAACTCTCTGTATTGGACTATTGGCTTGACTTGCTGGCTGCTTGCTCCCTCTCTCTCTCTTTCAATCTCTTCCTTTCTGCAACCCATATTTCTACCAGGAAGAGAATATCAGAGTACATTACACTGGTTATATTCAAGCTGCTTTGGCTGCTTCTAGATCTGCATCTGATGTTTAAAGCTCAGTCAGGCATACCTTTCTGATATCACAAAGCGAAATAGCCCATCCTGAGCACACTTCTCAGCTGAGGCATGTTTGCTGTTAATATGAGGTATTATATCAGTCACCGCTCAGCCGGTGGAATATTTTTCTTGTATTGCCCCTTAAATTGCAGTAACACTGAGATTGCCAAGTCCATAGGGGTTTTAAAATGCATACAATATATTTTTCTGGGGGCAACATGGTGGCTCGGTGGGTAGCACAGTCATCTCACAGCAAGATGGTCCTGGGTTCAATCCCTGTGTCGGGCAATCTGGGTCTTTTCTGTGTGGAGTCTGCATGTCTTGCCCATGTCCGCTTGGGTTTACTCTGGGTACTCCGGTTTCCTCCCACAGTATGCATGTTAGGTTAATTGGTGTCTCTAAAGTGCCCCTAGTGTGTGAGTGTGTGTGCACCCAGCCTAGGGTTTTTCCTGCCTTGTGCCCTAAGCTGCAAGCTAGGCACCAGCTCTCCTGTGACCCTGATTAGAATAAGTGGTTTAGATAATGGATGGATGGATGTTTTTCCGGATTTAAAGTTAAAGTCATAGAGCTAAAGATAATGCATTAGGTATGCACTGCTGTGTAACAGATGAGATCATAGATGACATAAATATGAGAAAGCAAGAGAGAGTTTGAGAGGTGTGTATGAGAGCCGGTACTTACTGCAGGCACTGCAGGTGAAGCAGCTGTCATGGTAGAGGCTACCCATGGCCTGGCATGCCTGACTGGCTCCATACACAGCCTTACTGCATTTCACACAACTGCCTGCAAAAAATAGAAAGAACCACAACACAATCATATCAATACCACCCTTATTATTACTTGCAGAAACCAACATAGTGGGAAGTGTGTCAGAGTTGCAGCTTTGTGGGCTATGGGTTTGAACCCACATTGGCACCACAGCAAACAAACCTCGCTCGGCTGGTGCCGGTTCTCTGTGTACTGATGGTGTGTCATAGGGCGTATGCATTTCACTCCAGGCTAATTCAGAGATGCAGCCTTTGTCGATAGTTTTCCCCTCCACTATACCGCTCATATTTACAATATATTTGTGCTCAATAATTCTACAGATCATGTGCTCATATCAATCTGAAATGTCGTGAAACTTGACATTGGTCATGAACCAGCCTGTTGAATAAACAAATAAGATGGGAAAAAAAGAGCTGAGAAGCACAACAGGCTGGTAGTCATTATGTCATTGTGTCATTATGAGTGGAAATATAATCCTGTTTGAGTTGGCACACATGCTGAGAGTTCTGCCACATGATCAGTGTAATCAGACACTGAAGGGTTCTCACAGAACACTGGTACACACACACCCACACCCACACACAGACTACATCAACAGGATGTGGGAAGAATTATTACAAAGAGTGTAAGAGACAGAAAAGGAAAGAATCATTGAAGAAGTATAAAGGGACAGAGGTGAAATAGCTGAGGCATAATATATAATGATAATACATGAAATGAGATCAGTGTTAGTGACTTGTGTCATGTTTCCTATTATGTTGATTATTGTGAGAGCTGGCACACTGCAGCGCTGCCCTGATTACAGTTATTTCCCTGCCAGCTCACTATTGCCCCTCTTTTACTAGTTCAGCCTTCAGTGTGGCACAACAATACAATTATGGCCCTGTCACAATAATCACTTTCTTTTAGTGTGTAGTAAAACCATGCTAAAGAGCAAAGGGAAACTGAGCCCTTTATAATGTGCCATGGTTAACCTCCTTTCATTTCACAGCCAACTACAAACTGCACAGGCCATGATGCATATGACTTAACCAAAGAGAAAACTGTCCCGTATGCTATTCCATACAATCAGGAGGGCTCTCAATGGAAAAAAAGCACCAGCTACATCTAACTGCCAGCTACATTTCCACACTATGTTTGTGTTTTTCAACACAAAGTTCACCTAAATGACAAGATCACAAGATCTACCGCACTGCTGCTGCTGAAACTCTGAAACACACAACAGCGGTCCTTGTTAACCATGTAGACTTAGGCTATGCCTCAGTGTGTGAGAGCAGATGAATAACGGCATGATATTCAGCATCATGCTGGGCTAACAGCATTACCTGGAGCAAGTTCTCCTCCAAGGTAGAGAGGAACGTCAGGGACAGGCTGAAAATAAATACCCACAAAGACGCCTCTGTTCTCTCAGGGTTCATGCATCATGCACGTAAGCTCTGCCTAGTTCCTGGCAGCCAACTCGAAACAAACCAGCCTGAAGTGTTAAGCTCTACCAGAGGACACCACCACACCCATATTATTTGTCTTTGCACATTTTCCATATAAAAATACCACAGAAGCAAATCCAACTACAGTGCCTTCTAATATTACACAGAAATGCACAACTGATACTGAAACACTTATAGCAGCGGTGAGCATTTTCATTGTGGTTCATTCACTTTGCACAGAGGCATATTTCCATTTCAGTTATTTCATGAATAACTGGTTTATTTATTAATAAATGAAATTCTCATGAAATGGTTCATGCAAAAATATAGCATTTATAAATTGATCACGTGAGGTTAAAATCCAACATGAATGATTTCTATGGTGTGTAAATCAGATTCTTCAGATTCTTGAATTCATGATGCTTGAAAGAATGTGTAAGCTCCCACAAAGTGAAATAAAACATTAAAACACAAATACCAAAAGTTCAAAACTTAAAGCTTGTAATCCAATTTTTCAAAGACGTGAACTCAAGTCCAGTGTATATTTAATCCTTTAGGATTCCCAGTGAAATTGTTCAATAATAAGAATGTTTTTTCTAGCATTAAGAACTGAGGTTCAGTGGGCTTCCCAGGTGGCACAACAGAAAAATGTTTGCCTTATTCAGTGGAGATCTAGAGTATGAATCTTGATGATGCCACAGCCATCCGTGACCGGGAGTCCAGAGAGCAAAACTGGCTGTGCACTCAGGGAAGGAAGGGTGGCATACTGTCTCTCCCATATCAATGACAGCGAGGCTATCCCATCATGGGCATCAACCATACAGACATGGGTGGGAGCACTTCCCTCCTCTGTGCAAAGAGATGCTGGCTTCACGCGCCTTGATGGAAGCAAGTGGTAGCCGTCATAGGATAAGATGTGTTTGATGGGTGGGAATTGGCCTAAATTCAAGGGAAAAAGCCAAACTGAAGCTCAGGTTGAGCTTGGCTTACCTTCATAGATTCTCATGGAACGTCATGGATGCTCATGAAGTTATGCCAAAATACAAATTTTCGAAAGTCAAAGCCCACACAAATCCACGTGCTGCCTACAGAGGAGGACATGATAAGACTCCATGCACATTCTGACTTTCCTGGGGCCTTCTGAAATCAGCTTCATTCATACACCATTTCCCGTGTGTGCGTCATCAAGCATACCCTTGAGCATGCATGAGATTTGGTGACTGCAGTGTTGAAAGTGATAAACAAGACAGTATGCTTCAAGCAGACAGGCCAGGTTCCTTATCAATATTTACACACAGAGGTCTTTCTGATATAGTTGCAATAAATAAGAGTGATTTGGTCTAGAGAAATGCTAGCGGACCAACCAAGCGGAATCGATGATACGTTTCGGAAATGACAAGCGAAAGAAAGAGCATGTGTTTAAGTACTCTAAGGAATTTTCTAAGGACTCATGATGACTAAGTTACTAACAGCCGCCCTGTTTGTATTTCTCTGAGAGCCATCCTCTTCAAATTTCTATTTTTGAGAGCCTCCTCTTTGAATTTCTTTTTTTGAGATCGACCCTCGAGTCCTGAACCGGAGCCAGTACTGACGAGATCACAACAAAGAAATCACACAGATCTACTTAACCCGTAGTAAATTTTGAATAAATATAATAGGCACATTAAGAACCACTTATGATTATTTCTTGGAGGAGACAGACTGGGACTTAAAGCTCATGTCTGTGCACATGATCTTACAGCTATTGGCAACGGTTAAAGCATTTCTGCATAGTACACTTTTTCCCTGTTCCCTGTTTGTTTCCTACAAAAAAAACCATTGACATTGACGCAAAAGCACAAAAAGATTGAGGACCAATGTTTTATTGTGAAACTAAACCATCACTACACTGTAGGGAAGTGTGTTGTCTATGGAATCGAATAATAAGATAAGATTTTAATAAATTAGACTGTAGGATATTAAAGTAAGAGAGAACAGAAATGTCAGAAATTTGGAGACTTCAGATCAAATCAGCTGGCATGTCTGCTCCTTTTTCTTCTTGCTCACTTAAATCTGTCTCCCCTGAAGCAAACAAGGATCTGATACACACAGGTTGTGTTTAAATGTCTAGACATAGAACATCAGTACATCTCCTCCATTTGGATCTTAACTACTGAGCCAATGACTCTTGGACATGGTAGATATTGTAGTGCTTTCCTATTTATCGTCATAATCTCCTGGCTCTGGCCCAAACTCTCTTTTTAAAAAAACCCACTACAACAGCTTTTCCAGACATTCCTCAGCATCCCTCTGTGCAGCAGTTTGGCTGCATGTTCTTTTTCCCAGAACCTTTGGTCAATGCCTTGATAGTGAGCTGCATGTATGGCAGAAATGATCCACAAGTAAGCTCTCGTTTGTAGTCGGGAAAGCTTTGTAAAAGTGATGCAATGGTGATGGTTTTGGAGACACCTCCACCATAAGACATCCTTTTACGTGGGACTGGTGTTCTGTTTTTAGGGTGAGATCTTCCACCTTGCGCCCCGTGTTATAGGATTAGCCCCAGATCCTCTGAAACCTCATCAGGAAAGGCAGTTACTGACAATGAACGAATTAACTTTACTTACATCTTTTTTGGATATGTTGGCTTCACAATATATTGTGTACACTGTTAAGACAATGTCAGAATTTATAATACAGTTATTTCATACGCTTTCAAAAGAGCGAGAGGTCAGATCATTTTCCTTGTGGGTGTTGTGATACATTGCAGCACCGGTGTCATCCAGAACAACCTCTAAAATTCTGCATTAATAATGTATGGCTATGTAACCTGCTATTTTTATCCACGTTCTTGCCCGTATTAGAGAGGAAGCGAGATGGTTTCATGTGTTTGACGACTGACACACAGAGCAATGGCCTGCTGTCACTGACCACAGGAACAAAGCCTGAGAATAGACACAGTGATGTCAACTCTCACCCACTCATCACTGGAAAAAGACAGAGCCATGAAAAGCAAGGCCCAGATTTAAAATATGCTTAGGCATCAGCAAGGCCAAGCTCTCCATTCGTCACTCAGTCCATTTTGTGGCCTGACAGAGTGAGTCAGAGAACGAACCACAGTGTGGAGTGTAAGGATGGTGCTCAGGAAGACCTGAATAAAGACAAGCAGTCAGTCCCACGCACCACGTCATCCTGAATGTTCCGTTTTCTTCATTTAGTCACACCAAAATCTGCTATCACTTAGTGGTTGCATGTAGTGGATATGAGTAAACAATATGCTATGCTGGTTGACAGTGATCTCTGTTTTGCTGTGATACTGACTTAACCTAAGGAATACTCAAAAACTTTAAATCAGAACAGATACTTTGTCTTACGCTTTTGTTTCTCTTGGACTTGATAAAATCATAACAAATATGTTTATCCTTTTCAATAATCTCTAAATAAGCTTAATTCTCCTGTAATGATCCTGTAAACGTCACATCACGGCAACAGGATTATTGGAATAAAATCTTCATAAATAATACAGGGGGCTCAAGGACGAAAAATCGCTGTGCTAAGCAGCTAAGTGCAGAAATTCTGAATTCCTGAAATACTGGATATCACAACAGGAAGCACAGACATCAGACGAGCACAAAAAAGGAAATGGTGCAATTTCCAAAGCAGGACATTTACGAACACTGCACTTTCACATAACCAAGTTTGTCATCAAGTGGTCAGATCTGTGAAGTCATGGTCCCTTTAACTGCTTTTACCATGTCTGTGTACTCTTTATACCTGTGTAATGGTGAGTTTATTGGTGAAAATTAACGGTTGTTAATGGCTACATACATGGTCATGTTAAGAAAAGTCCCAACATTCAGGCGCAACATATATGAAATGTAAACAAAAGTGTAAAGCCGTGACATTTTCCATTCATTTAAGCTAAAGTCTAGAGGCTTTAGGAAATCCATTAGGCTGGAGACATACAATCAACAGGGAGCAACAACGCATCATTTAGACACATGCTTGACTAAATTGCTTAACTTGGCCTCCACCCAGCTTCACTCACTCTCACTCTGTCTCATACACACTGTGAAGGTCGAGTGGAACAGACAGCTTGTTTTTCAATCACTGGGCTGTTAAATACTGTTCTGCAACATTACAGATGAGAAAAAGATTAGTAGGGAAGAAAAAAAGAACATGACACTGTGAGTGATCACATCTGCCTTACCGAAGTAGTCAGCCTTAGGCTGGGCATCCATCTCCTTTTCCAGGCGTTCAGTCAGAGCTTCTAATTTTATTTCGGCTGCAGTCGGCCCGGGCTCGGGCTGTATATGGAGAGTGTGGCATGGCAGTTTGAGTGCCTGAGGGGGGCTGTGGGCATCACTCCGAGCTGGCTCTGCAGGAGGATTCGCCAGGTTGTCTGGAAAAGTCGGACTGCTATGGCCTTGAGCATGGGATTGCACTTGACCTTTAGGCTGATGTGCTTCTGGTGGGTTTTGGGCTAACGGGGACAGCTGGACAGCAGAGCACGTTCCAGTGCTTTGAGGAACCCCATTATGGCGTGGGTCTCCGTAGGGTATCTGAGGCAGGCTGGGTGCAGAGTGATGACTAGGGCTCACGTAAGGAGAAGACTGGTGCTGGGAGTCTGGAGCACCTGTGGCTGGTGGTGATGGGAACCAATCAGGCTTCCCAGTGGGTGAGCTCTGACGCAGAGGAGATGTTGCTCCGCGGTTAATGTTCGTTCCTTGTGAGCTTGAACTCAGGCCAAGCACAGGTGATGATGTCTGGCACTGAGGATTGTCCTTGGATGCCCATGCGGCAGGAAGAGGCACAGTTTGAGGATAAGAGTTTCCAGGTTCCACAGTTGGATGATGGCATGAGCGTGAGAGGTCTTTATTGTCATGATTGCTTCCATAGGTAAAAATCTTGGCATCATGTGGGCTGGCTGGATGGTGTTTCTGTCCTTCATGACAAGTGCTCGGTCCTGAGAGGATGGGAGGCTTAGATGCAGCTTCATATCTGGAGCTACTGATAGGTGGTCTGTCTTTGGTGTAAAACGTCCCATCTGCTACTCGGCCATGGCCACCGTTTAGCCTTTCTGCCAGGCTGTTTCTCGCTATCTCTTCTTGATGCTTCTGCATGTGAATTTTGGTCATTTTGGAGGCGAACACTCTCCTGGTTTCCTCAAAGTCGGGGTTATTTCCTGCGACCCTCTTCATGCGGAACAGTCCGTCCTTGGACGCCTCGTACATGTTCAGGTCCTCGATGAATTTGCTCGCTTCGAGCCCCAAATCTTCGTATTTATCCATCTCCACAGCCAGCCAGAAGTATGTATTCACAAAGTAAACCCAAAGTTTCCTAAAGGATCCTAAACCGTTGTGAGTGCAGAAGTCAGTTCAGAGTTCTCATGTTGTCCAGGAGGAAAAGTGAAGGCACAGGCGCTGACTCTCCAAACTCCCAGGACAAACTGTACTGTTTATATCCGCTCAGCCTGCAGAAAACAGAGACACACAGGGGGAAAATAATCCGCGTGGGAAAAGGCGAGAAGTGAGCAGATAATCCCCGTGAGAAACTCTTATATTCACGGAGAGGTGAGAGTTGAGTGTGTTCAGTCCTGCTGCTCATCCGAACTGAAAAACTCAGACAGGATGCTGTCCGCTTTAAACCACTCACACTGGGGAGGGACACCAGCTCGGACCTAGATCACACTCCGAGAACCTCACGTGAGATTTAAACCCGTGTATAATCTCATCTAATCCTATCAGAGAGCATTCCGTTTCTCATAAGAGACAGTGCACAATCACACACGAGCACTAAGCGCGAGCACGCGCCTTCTAACTTTTTATATTGAAGGTAGCCAAGTCGCGCGCTTTGTTTTTTATTTAAAGGCACAGTACACCAAAAACCTCAAACACACACACCACACACACAAACACACACACACACACACACAAACACAAACACACACACACACACACACACACACACACACACACACACACAGATAATCATTAATGGAGCCAATTAATGCCATCACCACAGGTAAACCTAACCCCTAAATCTGTGCAAAAGTTCAAAAGTCAGATCCAATCATTTCCATTTCCATCTACGGCATTTAGAAGATGCTCTTAACGAATTACACAAGTGCTTAGTCCAAAACTAGTGCTGGTAGACCCAAATTCAAGGTACTCTGAGCTACGATACTGCTAGAATTCAGCCATACAATACCTAATGTTTGTGGACACCTGAGCATCTTCCCTAAACTGTCGCCACAAACTTTGAAGCACACGATCGTATGTCTTTGTTCAACCCCAATTCCAAAACAGTTCGGATGTTGGGTAAAAGGTAACTAAAAACAGAATGGAATGATTTGCCTTATAAGTCTTATAAACCCTTATTTTGTTCACAATAGAACACAGAACACATATCAGATGTTGAAAGTGAGACATTTTACCATTTCATGAAAAATATGTGTGGGCGGCACGGTGGCGCAGTGGATAGCGCTGTCGCCTCACAGCAAGAAGGACCCGGGTTCAACCCCCCCGGTGGGGCGACCTGGGAAATTTCTGTGTGGAGTTTGCATGTTCTCCCCGTGTTCGCGTGGGTTTCCTCCGGG
>JAOVVG010000047.1:14288740-14301212 GCA_028566375.1 Leptodoras nelsoni | reverse complement strand
TATAATGTAAATAGTCATGAAAATAAAGAAAACGCATTGAATGAGAAGGTGTGTCCAAACTTTTGGCCTGTACTGTACGTATATTAATACCTGCTCAATGTTGTGAAGCATTAAAATCAGCCTAAAACCTCTATCATCAATTGGTAAAGCAGAATAACTATCACCATCCTATGTCAACCCTCTTCCACATGGTCTGAGTGAAACAGAATCACAGCTGAGCAAATATTTGGATGAAGTGACACTGACATAGCAGTGGCATATCAGTGGATTTTATACTGGCATGTTTACACCCTAGTGTCACTACACGGTTCAAAACCCTTCAATAAGTATATCTTCCTTGATGAAAAGCTAGAGGACCATTAATGCTCACCTTTCATGAGCTATCGTCTTGATCATTACACCCAAAAGGTCAACAAATATCTAGTAAAGTGACCATTAAGAATACACAGAGCTTAAAATGTATAACTGCCACTACAATGTCTGTGCTACTGTTGTGCTAAGAATGATTCACAAATTTAAATATGATCTAGTCAGCAGCTATCATATGGTGGTCTCTTAACATTGGTGGATGTGATAAAGGGGGACTAACAACTGTACTGCATAGGCACGGATATTGACTACAGTCAGTAATTGTATACCTATGTATATAATGGGTATCCCTGAAAAAATGGCCAATTAATGTAGGTTTTGGCAAAATGTGCCTTATAAATTCAGAACATGCAGAACAGCAGCTTTTAAATGATCATTCCATTTATTAAAGTTAAGGATTTATTCAAAAAATATATCACCCATGTGAAAATGTAATTGCCCCATAGCTACTAGAGCAACCAACCATTAAATCAGATCTGTTTAATCTAAACATCACTTAAATAGAACCTGTCTGGCCATGTGAAGCAGGCTATAATATCTCAAGAAGCAGCACATACTGCCACATTCTAAAGAAATTTGAATACAGATGTGAAACAAAGTAATTGAAATCTACCAGTCTGGAAAGGGAATCAGGGGCAGTGTAGCTCAGTGGTTAAGAAGTTGGACTACTACTGACCCAAAGTTTGTGAGTTTGAATCCCACCACAGACAAGCTGTCACTGTTGGGCCCCTGAGCAAGGCCCTTAACCCTCAACTGCTCAGTTGTGTAAATAAGATTAAATGTAAGCCACTCCGGATAAGGGCGTCTGCCAAATGCCATAAATGTAAATGTAAAATGAGAGGGTTGCAAAGCCATTGCTAACACTCTGGGACTCAAATGGATTCACAAATGGAGAAAATTTGGAACAGTGGTGAACCTTCCCAGAAGTGGCCAGCCTAAGAAAAGTGCACATCAACTCCAAAATCCAGGAGGTCACAAAAGAACCCAGATGAACATCTGAAGAACTGCAGGTCACACTTGCCTCAGTTAAGGTCAATGTACATGATTCTACAGTAAAAAAGACACTGGGAAAAATATGGCATCCATGGGAGAGCTCCAATGCTCAAACCACTGCTGACCAAAATAACTCAAAAGCTCATCTCACATCTGCTACAAAGCATCTAGATGACTCAGAAGACCTTTTCGGGAGACATGGGGCCTGCTTCAACTGGCATAAAAGGTTACACTGCATTCCACCATAAGAATATAATACCTAAAGTTAAACATGGTGGTGGTAGTGTGATGGTCTGGGGCTGCTTTGCTTCTGTAGGACCTGGACGCTTAGTTATAGTTGATGGAACCATGAATTCTGATATCAGACTATCCACTTGTCACTTTGTGACCTACAGTCTAGTGCAATTGGGGTATGTGGCAGGACAATGATCTGAAGAACACAATCAAGTCCACCTCTGAATGGCTCAAAAGAAAAAAACCTTAAGATTTTGTCATGGCCAAGACAAAGTCATGATTGAGACCCACTGAAATGCTATAGCAATACCTTAAATGGGCAGTTAGAAAATCTCCAATGTAGTGGATGCTCAAAGTGGAGTGGGCCAAAATATGTCCACAATGATGTAAAAGACTCATGGCAAGTTATTGCAAACATTTGATTGCAGTTATTTACTTCCAAGGGTGGCACAACCAGTTAATAGGTTTAGGGGGAATTACATTTTCACATGGGTGATATAGGTTTTGAATAAATCTTTATATTCATAAATGGAATGATCATTTAAAAGCTGCACTTTGCATTTATTTGCATTGTCTTATCTTATAAGACTGCTGTTCCTGCAGATTTTTCAGGTACACTTTCATGCTGTGAATCTCCCGTTCTACCCCATCCCAAACATGCCCTATCAGATTCAGATCCAGTGATTGCGAAGGCCACTGAAGAACACTGAACTCATTGTAATGTTCATGAAACCAGTTTGAGATGACTTTTGCTTTGTGACATGGTACATTATCATACTGGAAGTAGCCATTAGAAGAGAGGCTTTAATGAGTCAAGCAATGATTGATTGGTATTAACAGACCCACAGTTGCCAAGAAAGCATTCCCAACACCATTACACTACCTCCACCAGCCTGGACTGTTGACAAAAAGCAGATTAAATCCGTGGCTTCAGGCTATTGGCAACAAATTGACTTTACCATCTGTGTGCTTCAACAGAAATGGAGATTCATCAGATCAGGCTACGTTTTTCCATCCTTCAACTGCCCAACTCTCTTCAACTTTTCTACTCACTACAATTGCAGAATGGTTATTTACATTTACATTTATGGCAGACGCTCATATCCAGAGCGACTTACAAGAGAGGTTAGTTGTTAACTTGGAATGTCCAAAGCGAAGGCTGGTAGACCTGAATTCAAGGTACTTTGAGCTATGATACAGCTTGAATGTAGCCTTATACTACCTACTAAACATTAAAATAAAACAAGTCCCAAGTAATTCCCAAAGTATTTCTAAACTACATAAAACCAGTGAAGAATTTGAGTTACTGAAGCCTTTCTGTCAGCTTGACCCATTCTAGCCATTCTCCGTTGACCTCTCTCATCAACAAGGCGTTTCTGTCTAAAAAACTGCAGCTCACTGGATGTTTTATATTGTGACATTCTGAGTCACCTCTAGAGACTGCTGTGCATGAAAATCCCCTGAGATCAGCAGTTATAGAAATACTCAAACCAGTCCATCTGGCACCACATATCCTGCCACGATCTAAATCCCTGAGATGGTTGAAGTGAACATTATTCGAAGCTGCTGGTCTGTATCTGAAAGGTTTTATGCATTGCCCTGCTGCCACAACATTGGCTGTTCATATAACTGCATGAATGAATACTTGTACAGGTGTTCCTAATAAAGTGTCCAATGAGTGTACATAAAAAACCTTATGAACCACAAATGTTTACATATGTATCTTGGCAGATATGATGGACTAAAATTAGCCATGTACAAGTACTGCTGCAGTCACACATCTATATGCAGGGCACACACAAAGCAAGACATTTTGACTGATTTTGTGTTGGTACAAGCCCATCCCGGCACTGGCAAAAATGTGAGCTTCAATGTAATGTGCTACAACAAAATCTTTCAGGCAGCTTCTGAAATAGAGTCTCACCTTTTTGTTTTTCTCACAGAGGTCTTTCAACAGTGCATCCAGCTCATTCTCGTCCATATAGCCATTCCTGTCCTGGAGGAGACAAAGGAAAATGGGAATGCAGGTAAACACAGATCTTTCTCAGATTTTCTATAAAGTCAATGTCATGCCATTTTACTATCACGCCATTTTAATCTCTGTTCAGACATTAGAAATGCTTCATGTGGCACTCTCCGAGATAACACAATGAGAGAAAGCAGGCAGTGATGATTGGTTTTGCATGGAGTCAGTCCAATGCCATGCTCTTATGCTGCTCATTTCATGCTACAAACAAGCAAATGAGGTTAAAATGTGAACTCTTTAGTCTCGAAAAATATGCTATCGTCTAGCATTCTGAAAAGCCAGCACAGTAAGCTGGTCTTGATAATGTTAATGAGGTGGGATTGCTTGTGGTAGGCATCACAGAGAGGGTATCATTCATCATGCACTGTCACTATCAGCCTGAATGCAGTCTAGTGACCCTTTGCCACTTCAATCAGAATGACAGGTAGCGCTTAATGGGGGCAAAATTAATCAGCAAACATTATATGGCCAAACCAGATGTGTGCCGAATATGTCAACAGCATGGCAGCCTGCTCTGTGACAGGCTCATAGTTCTGCTAATGAGTATGTGCTGTCTTCTTTTATGCCAAATCTCCTCTCTGGGTGTTCAGATATCCCAGCAACCTACATTGTGTGTGTGAGGAAGAAGGGGAGCGTGCAACCTGAAGCTGCCAGTCAATAAGGATCAGAGGTGCTGTCATCAGCAGCACAGAATTTCACCCTATTCAGGGACACACTAATACAATGTGGTGAAGCCAGAGCCAAGAACTCCAATAGTGCTGGAGGTGATATCCAGACAGGACACACTCTATGCATACTAATATCTGCTACCATGAGGACCCGAGAAAACTCACATCTTGAAAATGCCACACTCACTGACCTGTGTACTTGTGTTTATGCTTAAAACAAGTTTTCATGTAAACTGTATACCATTATATTATATAATCATGCTCATGGACACACACCACAATGCATATTGTGCAAGTAGTTACCTTATCATATAACTCAAAAATCTTGTTGAAGTCTTTTCTGGCCATTTTTACCCCCTGCAGGAAGAATTGATGGAACGTTAGTGCTGTTAAATCAAGTTAGAGTAAGTGCAATATACCTAAACATACAGTATTCAAATTCATAACGTCTAACCTGAAATTTCAGGAGAAAGTTCTCTTGGTCTGGCAGTAGCCTGTTATTATAAAGTTGATGTTAATAGACATGCTGAAATGGAATTTGGTCTGATAAACAGCAAAAAAAGTTTGATTTTTTTTAAGTGCTGATAAGACAAACCTTGCCATTTCTGCAAGACACAATTTCCCATCGTTATTCAAATCGAAAATTTTTAGCTGCAAGAAAAAAAAGAACATTTCAATAGCATATTATGGAAACCTGAATGAAATAAATTGCCAATCTGACAATTTGTGGTTCCTCTACCGTGGTTGATGTGTATTCTTCTAACTTCTTCTCATCAAATGGTTGCTTTGCTCTCTTAAGAAGGTCTCTCAAAAAATTCTGAAAAGGTAGAGACAATGAACTTTCATTAGGACTCACTGAACAAAATCAACATTAGCTCAAATGCATGTAGTGAGCTGTTGATTGAACAGCCGTTCATCAGCTTTAGTTTCTGTGTTACTCTCACAATAAGTATGACTACCATGCTATCTCCAAATGTCTAGCCTCCACTCTGCAGGTTTCCTACTGACCTATACTTATGGAGAAACCTTTAAAGACAAAAATCATTCACTAACTCATAAACAGGAACTATAGCTAAATCTAGAACTTTTTGGAAGCAAGTGTAAGAGCCTCTCACAAGCTTTTCATGTACTTCTCTACTAATAGCGTTAAGATGTCAAATGACATAAAGTACTATTGTTCGTGTAAAAGGCCAGCACTTGACAGAGTCGTAATGGTTCACTTGACTATAACTGACCGAGTCATAAATCAAAGTTTTACATCTAAAACTCCATGTCATATGTAATTGAAAAAAGTCAGCAGTGTTTCTGAGTGACAAATCAATATAGAATCTGTGGAATGAAAGAAGGCAGGTAGTTTTTAGAATATTGGCCGGAAGGGTTGTACTTCAGTTACACTGGCAGGTGAAATATAAAGCTGAGAAAATATCTTTTCATACCACAGTATGAAAAGCCCTGAGGTACACTCTTAGGCAGAGGTAGATGATTATTAAACGTGCACCTCTCAGATCAGGACATTATTTCTTCTTACCTTAAGCTCATCAGCTTCGATGTAGCCACTGTGATCAGCATCATAATTCCTCCAGGCCTGTTGGAGAGAGACAATCTGCTTTCAATGAATGAGCAAAATGATGTAGAAAACTACTAATAGACTTTTACCATATTGATTTTCATAAGTAATGAATTCTGAACGTTAACTATTACTATTTTTTTTATGTCCATGAGTACCTCCATAAATTCTGTACAGCACCTCAGTTGTTGACGGAAAAATAGCAAGAATTTTTCCTCTGTGGGTAGTATTTGTACCAGCTGCAACAAAAATAAAAATACATATTAGTTAAGGAACATCAGAATCACAAATTGCAATTCTGTGATTAAGTCATTAAGTTTTTACATCATCTCAGATATAAAACACCCAAAAGTAATTGTAGCTCTTGAGAGAAAGTCAATTTTACAGTTCTCTGTGGCCTTTGGCTCTAACTGGCAATTTAACCAGACAATATATAGACTAAGAATTACAATTTAATGGTCAAGCACAGGCTTGTGCATTCCAGCTGTCCCCTTTCATGTGTATTCATGTATCGAAAGGTTTGGAGAAATAAATTCTCAGACAATTTAATTACGGGAAACCTGAAAAAGTTCGCTCAGTCTGCATGTTATCTGATTTAGGTGTTCAGATTTCCTTAGCCCGAGCTAGCCACTCGGCACAAGCCATTTGTTATGAGCCAAAGCTTTACTGGGTCAATAAGACTTCCATTTTACGATACATGAGAAGAACAGCCAGATGGAGAGAATTCTGCTTTTGTATTACACTTAAGACTCATTATACTTTACCTCAATAATATCTATTTTTCTATCAGCATTTTTCTCGTATTCTTCCACAAAAGCCCTCATTTGATCTGTTAGTTCCTGGTAAATATAAATAATAAGAAAGAAAGATATTAGACACTATAATTAAGCATTATAGAACAAACTTCTGTGTAAGTATCAGCTTTAGACCATTCTATTAGCATGATAGTGTCTGGATCTTGTTTTTCAGTACAAGGAATGTGAGGAACAGTGCACTGTGGATTTGAACATACTGCCACACACACAGATTACAATTTATAGCTGTTGTAATGTAAGTGATAACATGAACTAATTCATTTAGAAGATGTTCCACAAAATAAATTTGAACTATGTACAGATAAAATACATGATATGTAGTATAAGCAAATTACTGTCATATAAAAGGAATAAAACACTCCGCGCTGTGCTAGCAAAGCAAACTTGAATTGGATGAGATCAGACCATTGTGTGAATTTCTGTTCTTCCAGACTCATCATAAAGTAAATTGCTTGTCTTATCATAAATTAGAACACTGCAGCAGCTGCAGCACTGTAATTCTTTAATCTTTAAACCTTTAATCTTCACCTGAAGGTCAGTGCATACATAGAGTACATCCCAAGATATTTGTAAGAAACAGAGGAATGTCACTGTCACAACCTCACAAAAATACATTTGGAGAAAACCGTACAGCTTTCATTTATTCGCAGGTGTTTCTATATGAGCCATTACTGTTTGCATGAATCAAAGCTACTAGATTCTAGGATGCGTCACATACTTGCTTCTGCAAACTTGGTATACTTAACTTATCAAGATATAACTTGATATCAGCAGATTTAATCTGAATTTACATAACTGATTAACCTGGAATAAAATATTCATACGGTCCAATGTTAATTTTTCATCTTCTCCAATTATTACTGTACTACTGAGCACTGAACAGGGAACTGTGCGTAGTAATAATTCTGTCTCGGTCTTGTTTATCCTGTGGTATTGGAACTCGTAAATGATCAACTAATCATCAGTCAAACAGTCACATAATAATGAAAGCTGTAAATCCTCAAAATCGTAATGGAAGCATGCAAAATTGCAAACAGAAGTTCCTAGGTGTGCATATACTGTAATTCTTGGTTTACATGAATATTTAAATTCAGTAATGACATCTGCATTTCCTAGTTGGCGTATTAGTATTAATATTTCAATTACTTAGTGACTTCTTGTTTAATAATCATGCAGACTGGGAGATGAATATGTATTTCCCACTGCGTGAATATATACTGTATCATTCTACCATGCCTTGCATTAACAGTGTCAAAATCATTAGAATGTTATTTATATTATTTGCATCTGTGCAGTAAAAGTGTATTAAAAATGAAACATGGCTACATTTAAACATTACATATTTTCACCACTGCTCTGTTTCTGTTGCACAGTTTAGGTGCGAATTCATTGCTTTTATTTTTACAGCCTTCCACCTGTCACCTGTCAGTCAGTCCATCAGGACAGTGCCAGAGCACACAAAAGAGAGAAGGTGGCTCAAGGAAAGGAAAATTGAAACGGTCAGTTTTCCCAAAGTGTGAAAGAAATGAAGGAGACAGTGTGACCTGTTTCAACTACTATTTGCTCTATAGTTCTGCACTTCGTCATACAAAAACACCATATAACCAAGTGCAAGCTAACATTCCCAAATCATGATTCAAAAATCATAGTTGTCTTCAAATTATCAGGAATTTTGTAAACATACATCATATGCCTTCTCAGGTGTAATCGTATAATACTGTACACAATCTCCAAGCAGTGGGAAGTTTAAATGAGTGAGTGGCCTGTATTGTATTGTAAAAGGGAAAATGATTTGGGATTAATGCTGAACAGATAAGGCATTTGTTGTCTACTAATTTAGTGTGAAACTAATTGATGATAATCCATTGATTCATTTTTTACAAGCTGGAGAACAGAATACACAGATTAGATAATAAAATATACAGAAAGCACAAACCAAAATGATATAATGGTAATGATACATACAAGTTGAAAGCAACCAGACGTGTTTTGTTGTGTACATGGCATTTTAACCAGCTAGCACTGGTGGCTTGTCCACAGGTGCAGGTATCAACCATTTAATAAATCTTAATCTTCATACATTCCTCATTCTCATTGCCATACAGTGTACATTCCCTTTGAATAGTGAAAATTTGAAAACTTTTTGATATTTGACAGACATTAGATGACTGTCCTTTAATTTGCTTGCTTTCCTAGATGTTGCACAAGCAACACCTGTGGGCAGTGTGCTCACTGTCACTTAGCTTCCATAGAGTTATTATTTTACCTAGTGGTCAAAAATGAGAGCTGCATTAAGTGGTAATGGAAGTCCATTGGGGCAGGAATCACACTTCCCCATGTGTAGGGGAGGAGCATAAAACAGTACTGTTAATGACAGCGTTGCCAGATTGGGATCGTTTAAAAATTCTCCATAGCTGCTGAGATCCTGTTTTATAGCAAATCAGTGGAAATAAATCTGCTGATACATTTACAAAAAGTGTAAGTGCAGACGGTGTGTCTATAATGTACAGAACCATTCCTACTGTAAGATATACAGTATGACACAGGTTGGGAGACAGAAAGGGAGATTATTGAGTGGATAATCTTTCATCAAAAAATATGAAATGCTTGCTGTGAAAAAAAAGAAAAATATATATCTATTTTCTAGTTTTCTTTCTCGGTTGAACAAAATTGTGCCCAGTCTCCTGTTGGCTGAGTGTATGTTGTCAAGTCCACTGTGTGAGTAAAAAAGGCCCATCCCATTTAGAAGACTGACTGTACACCTTTATCTATTGCTTCCAATTGATTGACTATACCCAACGTTTCTTGTAAACAGACTGTAAACCTCTACCAATTTCATTCCAGTGACATTCTGCATTTATTCTATTATTCCACACAGAGCTGGAACCAGGTCCAGAAGACCAGAGCTCCATCACAATCATAGCAATTTTAATTCAATATTAAAAACCGTTCTTTAGATGCCTTTATCTTGTGGTTTATTGTCTATTTTCCTCCGTACTGCCCCATCTTCATTTCTTTTCTTTTTTTTAATCTTATATTATATTACTACTTTTACTATTTTATATATCTATATTTTCTTCTTATCATCTTCTACGTAGATTTAAGGGACATTTAAAGCAATTAGAATTACTTGTTAGAAATGTACTATATACAGAAACTTGGCTTGCCTTCGAGTAGACGTGTTCCTACCCTTATACCCCACTCAGAGATAAACTATAGGTGTTTGTATATTTAATAAAGCCTGGATGTGAGAATTAAAATAAATCCAGTTAATGTACTTAAATAAATAAATAAATCCTTGTACTATATGACACAGAATCAACATAAAGCTTCTTGAATATCATCACTGACATGGTGAAATGTGGAAGGGGCCAAAAAAAGTAGCCATGTTCAACAAACATGACAGCAAAAGACAATTACAAACGGAGTATGTCAGGATGTATGTGAAATTAACTAACTAACTAACTAACTAAAGATCTCTGACACACATGCTCCAGGCTGATATAATTTGGTGCAAAGTCAATCCTGGTTGCCTGTAAATGGGCACAAATAAATGTCAATGTCTCGGTGAAATAATAATAATAATAATAATAATAATAATAATAATAATAATAATAATAATAATAAACAATTACAATTTAAAATAGTGCATTACTCAGTGATGCAAATAATTTATTTCCATTCCACACTCTTAATGTTTAAATGGATTTTATTCATAACCTCACCCTGAAATGCTAAAAACAGAAACAGAAATGGTTAATAAATGGAATAAACGTTTGCAATTCAGTCTGACCTCATGCCAAATTTCTATTCTCTATAGCCGTAAGAGCAGCTAGGACTCTTCAAGACGACTCTCATGATCATACCCACGATCATATCCATTTTCCACGAGCTTCAGCAGTTAGATCATGATTTATTTGTAATATAGGCTAAGACTTACCAGGCCTGCTTGTTTCCGAGCTTGCTGAAGTTCCTTAATAAAGTTCTGTAACTCCTTTCCCTCGATAAAACCATTACCTGGGAGAATTCAGATGGCAGTGATATCAGACAGAATTCAGAAAGCGTGTGAATATAGTTATCTGGTGCATTAAAATATCTCATTTCACATTTTAACAGAATTGATGCTTAAAAATTCTTGTAGAAAAAAAAAGTTGCAAACTCGCTGGAAAAAAAGAAAAACAAAACAAAATAAGCAGCATGAAATAATCCAGAGAATATGCACAACTTCATACAGTCTCCGTTCCATGAAATGGGAAACACTTTACCGTCATTATCATAATGATGAAAGATATCCAGGAACTGAGAAGCAGAAATCTCCACTCCCTGAAGATAAGAGTTGGCCATTTCTCCCACGCTGATGCTGGTGCGATGCTCGAACACTGACACAGCGCCGCTCTGATCGCCGCACTCACTCTATATACACCACACCAACAGCCGTATGCTGGGTCAACCGCGACAAAATTTCATCCTCCCTCCCCCATCCATCCATCCATCCATCCCTCTGCAGCTCAGCATCTAAACCCACACGTCACAAACACTGGTCTTCCACAGGCCATTCCCTAATGCCATGCTCACACCTGTTTGTATAACCCTGTCTACATGTCTAGACTACATTTTTAAATCTAATCTGCGTTCTGAATTGTAATCTCTCTCTATTCATTCTTTGCCTTGATTTTAACCTGATATCACGAGAAACTTGTCTTTCCAGCTCACTTGTTTCATGGGCTATTTATTGTTCCTATACACATAAAAAGGCACAGCGAGACATAAAAATCTAGTTGAAAAAGAGTACTTTGCGCCCACGTATTGTAAATGAACCGAATTAGGGTGATGGGATTTATTTTCATACGTCCAACATGATTTGATCGTATTCTTGCATTCTGTCTTGAGCTCAAGAATTATGTCAGGTTGCTAGCGTTGTGAGACAGCAAGATTTCTCACTGAGCTATTCTAATGAACATCATTTTTTATCAGCATAATTCAATAATACAGTTCTGTCTTGTCATTCCCAATATCCTTGTGAGATGTTATAAAATAAATGGCTCAGTGATACTACTTTAAGGGACACTTACACACAGTTCAATGGAATAAGTAAAAACATGTTTAATTTCATTTAGTATTAGCAATTAAATCACATTTTGTTGATAAACCTTTTATTTCATGTAAACTGCATAAACAGTGTATTATGAGGGAGATTAAAAACCAGCACACAATATATCCATTAGTTCATTGTAGACTACTGGGATACTGGGAAAAAGAATCAGTTCTTACATAAGCCCTATTTGGATTGGATGAGTTTATCAGGGGACATTTGTAATGAAACCTTTTACATTCATGCAAGGGGACAGTATTAAAATTACAGCAAAAATACAGCACGAGCAAGTTTCTAGTGGGTTGTATTTTCTACAAACCTGGATGTTTATGCCACAGGGTCATATGATGATACACTTGATACAAGTACTAAGTGATGATTTGTAATGTTACCTGTAGCTGTGATTATAATCGCCCCTTTTAATAAGGTTTCTTTTTCCTATGGATGATAATGCTGTCCCAGATAGCATATGGAGTGGGAGATTTTCCATCCAACCCAAGTAGCTGGTTGAATGACTCTTCAAAATTAGCTTTTTTATGGCTAAAATATTTATATTTTTAGTCAGTCAGTCAGTCAGTCATTATCTGTACCGCTTATTCCCAGTTAGGGGGTCACTGGGGAGCCGGCGCCAAGCCGGCAACTCTGAGCGCAAGGGCAGGAACCAACCCTAGACAGGGCGCTAATCCATCGTAGGGCTCATACACACAC
>JAOVVG010000047.1:14068000-14079860 GCA_028566375.1 Leptodoras nelsoni | reverse complement strand
TGATTAGTGAGTTATAATAGTGTTATAATCATGCCATTAGAATGTTATTATTTAAAATTTGTATCATATCATATGAAACTGTTTTTGGGGGTTTGCAAAAGTGCAATCTAAAATCTAAAATGAATTTCATAATCATAATCAGTATCTAAAAAAAATCCTTTTAGGTTTTGTCATGAAACCCTCTAAAGCTATGTTGAGGTGCTTGAATTCACTTTTTCACCTTTCAGGTAGAGTTGGTTCTCAAGGAGATGGGACAATGTTCTTTTGATGTGCTTGACATGGTCTATCAGAGAGGGGGAATAAATCAGGATCTCATCATTATAGGTGATAACATATTTTCCAAGCACGTTAAGACATCACTGATGAGGCACTGGAAGACACTGAGGAGCAGGAGAGCGTATATGGCACGATGCAGTACTCAGAGTGGCCAAAGGTGGTGTTAAAGGCTGTCTTCCAGCCATCAATTTCTCTGATATGCACAAGATGATGAGCACTGTGAAGGTCAAGCTTGCTGAAGATTTTAGCTGTACGAAGTTGTTCCAAGGCTGAGAGGATCAGAGGGAGGGGGTAGCGATATTTCACTTTGATTTGGCTGAGCTTTCAGTAATCAATGCAAGGACAAAAGCCCCCTCCTTTCTTTTCCACAGTAAAGAAAGCAGCTGATGCAGGAGATGTGGAAGTGTTCAAAGGTTCTGTGAGGTGGCAGGCCATTGACTTTAGCTTTGCTGAATTCTTTGAAATTATCAGGTGGGACGTGCACGAATCGAGATTCGGGAGTCTCTGCTGTGATTGAGGCAATAGTGAAATGTGAGAGGTGCAGACAGTGACGGATACAATGCATTTGTTAATTTTTTTTTTATATCCTTGTCATGCTATGAGGCTTAGAGATATTTACATCCATGGGAGCCCGAGGATGATGGGATGTTTTGACCTGATAGTGATCAAGAACGAGATGGATTCCTGCTTACTTGGAGCAGTAGGGGTTCTGTGCACAGTGTGATGTTTCCATCCCCTATTGGTCCCCCATCAATGACTCACATCTTGAGTGGATGCTATAGTGGTCATGTGGGAATGTAGAGGCTCATCACCGTCTCATCGTCCGTGAAGTTGCCAGCTGCCTGAGTGCTTTATCCGAACCTCCATGGTTAATGAGATGGACACACCGGAGAGGTATGTGTGGAGGTGGTTGTCCTCTCAGTGGAGTTGTTTGTACAGGGTTTCTTTGGTGCTAGGGGCAGTATGACACAAAGTGATCGGAGCGGAAATAGCAAAAGCATAATGTCTTCTGTCTTGTGTTTCTCGCAATCTGTAAGGCTCAACAAGGCTCAGCCCAGAAGCATGGGTTCAGTATGGTTGGTCTCGTCCATGGTGCTAGACAGTTTGACTATTACAGAGAAGATGATTAAGACAGATGGCCAATTCAAGCCTAAGAAAATCTAGGGACACCTTATCGTCTCTGCCTGTGAGTTCTATAAGCACCTATGGGGTCAGACTGTGACGAAAAGCAGGCTTCAGCACAGGCTCGTTCCCTCCACTTCCCACTGTGAGCATGTGGAACTCCAAGGCATAATCAGATATGCTTCATTTACCTTGCATGATGGAGATGTGTTTCGCTCTCATTTCTTTGCCCTCAGAGGAATGGTCAAAAACATGTGGGAAAATTTTGAAGAAGTGGTCATAAGATGACAAAATTTCCCCTCCTTGATAACAAGAAAACAAGTACAAGGCAAGCTCATAACTAGAATAACAATCACAATATCAAGGCTTGGTAAGTCAAGTAATCACACACTGAGTGTTACGTCTCAATGAGGCATAGTTTAGAGTCTGCTTATATGGGCTGTCACAGTGATTGGCTGTGAATTGGGAACACATGTGCATGGTTTGTATTTGAAGTGGGAGCATGCTGGTGGAGTGTCGTGCTGGGGAATGTAGTCCGATGCAGCCTACAAAGTTGTTCTGGGAAGTGGGGTTCTGTGTGGATTCTGGTGCATGACAGGGTCTGGGTAATTTGCAAGCATACATTTTGATTTTTCAATCATAAATGTTTAGTCACATTTTTAAGCCTGAAATTCAGTTTCGGATTTTTTTTGCAAGCTTTTTGAATAATTTCAGTTCAAAACAAAGCTTTTAAATCCAAAGTAATACCATTCTTATTCAGATGTTTTGCCATTGAAATTCAAACCTAACTGCATGCATCTTCCATAAACCTAGCACTACCTACACAGCTCTCTTATCTTTTGTGCAGCCTTTGTTTCCTACTTGTCACTTTACGTTTAGTTTGCCAAATTTTTGATGTTGCTGGTTTGTGTGGTGATCGTTGGAACAGACCTGTCACTTTAAACACAGCACAACAAGACAGTGCTCTTAGAGGAGTGGTGAGAAAACTGAACGGTAGAAACAACATCTCTCTGGCTTCACGTTTACTCTGTAGTTTGTATAGTGTAGATATGTGACCTTCCCAAACACATATGGTGAAAACAAGCTAGCACACAATCCAGTCCACAAAGGCCATACGGTTTTTCTTTTTTTTCTAGTGATCTCAAGATAATAGTAGTTGTTTTCTTGAGATCAAGACTTATATTTCTTGTGTTCTTTTGATAACAAAAGTTGCATAACGCTGCACCATTTGGCACATTGGCAAACCTTTATAGTAATTCTGCAATAATTATACACCTGTTTTGATGATTTTGATGAAAAATGCGTCCATTATCGGTTAACCAATATAGTGCCAAGATTTGCCGGGCTGCCTAATGGTGCAGTTTCGGGCAACTTTTGTAATCATGAGAACACGAGAAAAACAAGTTGTAATCTCAAGAAATCAACTTTTGTGATCTCAAGATAAGGAAAGAAAAGAAATACCACATGGCCTTTCTGGATTTCTGTACTTCTTTGAGGTAATTGCAATAGAAACCATTGTGTGGTTTAAATGTAACACGGTCTGTTAGTGTAAACACATGAAACCTAGCCACTAAATTGCCTTCCAAGTGTCTAACATGTCCAGCTTTCCTACATCCATGGCTAAGGACAAACTCTGTGCATGTATATGTGCAGTTACAGATGGCAGACACGATGTGGATGATTCACTCCAGTGTCAGATGCCATTTAATTAACAAGCTGCTCATAGAGTACAGGGGGTTAACAGTTTGTCCTGCTCCATTACCCACACTAGCATTAGCATGCAACGTGCCTCTTCAGGACTCCAGGGCAGCCTTCTAATCCCCATAAAGACCATCCCTGTGGTGGCTGCATTGCCTTAGTAAACACTGATAATGGCTTGTATGCTGAATGCACAGAGGCTTCTCCATGCTGTGCTCCTACAAGCACTTTATTCACCCCCTCCAGGTAGCACAGCACCCATGAAAGTTAGAAAATCCTTGTGAGGAACAACTTTATCTTTCCGGGAATGCAGAAAACACTTTGCATGAAGAGCTTGCCTGGGGTGATATGGAAGGGAGGCATGAAAAACAAAAACACTGAGACTATCAGGCAAATACAATAAAGACAAAATATGCACATGTTCCACTCAAACGAGCTCCGCATAAACAAATATGCAGAGTGAGTCCTTATTAGATTTGCATCTGGCTGGAAATAATCCATACTTTCTGAATGCTGATAAGATTCACACCGTAAATAATCACCGGGCATAGTTAGAGTTAGCGAGCTTCACCAATTTGCTCATGTATTTTCCGTCTGTTCGGTGCCTAGTTATCTTACATTATTATTTCCAGTGTGGGAAGCGGTCCAAGGCACTGAGGAGGTTTAGTGGCAAGGCTTGTATGCTCACAACAAAACCCATCTCACTCAGACCTCTTTGTCAATGGCGTCTAGTGTCCTTTCTGTGACTAAAGCCCCCAATTATCTTCCAATCCACCTTCTTGTCCGTCTCACAGAAGAGATAAGTGTACTGTAGGTATAATAAGGGCCATGTGGCCTTTTGCCTCCCACATACACTCAGAAGTGTGTCTTTGTCAATGAGGCCAGCACTACCTGGAGATGTCTTTGGATCTTTGAGAAGCCTGTCAGCTCCTATTAAATGCCCAGAAACCTGTAACGAGTGCATCATACAACCAAAAAAAGTGGAGAAAGGATGGAACAAAGTGTTGGCTTTTTGCACACGTTTTGCATGCACAGAGCTGAATCACATTCATGAAGTGCAAGGAGTTTACAGCATGGCAAAATGTGTCTTACCATGCATTTGATACGTTTTGGCAAAGCTCAGTTTTCACATGATGGAGCTCTTCAATTTAGTGCATTCTTTGAAATGACAATATATGAAATCCTAAGAAAATCCTTTATGTGCACTGCTGCTGTTAGCTAGGTCATTTCCTAGTGAGAGCGACCAAACTAGCTTGCTGTTAACTGTTTATTCTCATGTTATTCTAAGCTTTGATATACACTGAAGTACCAGGAAAACTATGCCTATGCAAATACAGAGCAACCCCACCTATGCATGTCATTAGTTGCGTCCTCCTTTGACACCTATGGAAGCTTCTAGGGCTGTTTACACTCTGAGAATGACAAGTTATCACAATTCTGTGATTTTCAACACGGTTTAATAGTTGAAGCTTGTGAGATGGGAAATAGCATTTCAGAGGTAGAAGTAAAGTTTGGATTTTCAAGTATGAGCATATGAGCAAGGATGTACCATGACTAGAAGCATTCTGGCAAAACCTCAAACTTACGACAGCAGCGTGGCCGTAAAAAGACTCTGGGTGAACGTGGAACCGGGTGAGCGTTGGCTGGCAAGAATCGTTTCATGCGATAGGTGTACAACACTGCCTCAAGTAACATCAGAATTCTGGAGCCTCAACAAACATCAGCATGAGGACTGTGCAACGTTCCCTCCAAGATCTCATGGGGGACCTACCAAGTATTAACTGCTATATCAGATTTTCTGGTACTTCAGTGTAATGTTGGCTCATTTTCCTAAATGATCTGGATCCCAAATGCCATGTGACAATGCTAGAAACACAGAAATGTGATGCTGAAAACAGTGATGGCATCTTCGTCATGAGATCAGGTCCAGAACTTTGCAGTGAACAATGACATGAGGCAAAAAAAGATAAATTGCTTTTTATATGCTTAATTTGCCATCACAATCAAGCAACTGCTGGAACAGAAATGATTAGAATAACACATGAAACACATTTGTAAAAAACTGTAACATTTGTTAGGAAGTCTACAGGGGAGCATCCTTTTTGCCAGCGCAAATGGATTTTACGCCATTTGACTGCTATGGCAGGTGTGGTCCAACATTTGAATAGAGCGATTTTTATTTAGTATGAAAGCAGAATGTATTTGCCCCTGCTGTATGTGTGAGGCAGCCACAGGCAGCTGATTAGATGTGTCACTCACTCAGCATCCAAGAAGATGCTCAGCCATGCAGTCATTCCTGGAGGATTATTTGGTTTATTAAGCTACCAGAGCACATGCACGCAGCTTATGCTTCCTTCATGGAGGATATGATGAAATTGTAAACAGATACGCCAGATCAATATAAACAGTCTCCGTTTTTCTTACTCAAATGTTCTCTGTCTGTGCCCTTCAGTGTCACATTTAGATGACAGAAGGAATTTCGGTGCCCAGAGGCTCTGCAGACCACCAATGTCTCATTAGATTTATTTAGTTTGTACAATTAGTTCTTCTCCCATCTGCTGTGTTTAGCCTGAGGACTGGCCTGTGATCCTGCTCTCACACGCTGTATACACAGCCATTATAGAAATGTCCACCGGAGATTTCAGCTGGCACTGAGGCTCTCGGAATATTACACCATGTGTGTGTGTGTGTGTGTGTGTGTTGACTGGGGTGAAAGCATTAAGGTATTTGGAGGGGAGAAATGACTGCAGGATACATCTTTTCAAAGAAGCAAACTGGTCTTTTTTGGTTGTAAATGAAGCCCTGGAGAGATGTTTGCGTCTCTTTGAATCTGTGTTAGTATGAGAGCAGGCCAGACATAGTTTCAGGGAGGGTTGTGAACTGGTGGTGAAGGTTGCAGGCAGAACCAGGCATTGTGTGTGTGTGTGTGTGTGAGGGAGTGTGTCTGTATGTGTATGTGTGCAGATTTTAGTTGCACATTGTGATTGCCGGCAGTGAGGTGAGAGCTGTCAGTCAGGTAGATGTATCAGCAGAGACTTGCTGCTGAGGCAAGAAGCAAGAGCAGTTGCTCTTTTTTAAAGGAAAAAAAGCAGCCATGGTGAGCCCTATAGCAATGATTTAAAGCACCACTTTTAAAGAGGTACTGTGTCATTTGTAGTCCTCTGCTGCATGTGAGGCAAATCTCTCTAATCTCTGTTCAAACCCAGTTTCATTAAGAGGTCAATAAGAAGTGATGAAATGGAAACTGGGACCCTGGAAAATATTTTGCAACCTTCATCATTGTGTAACGGTTTCTGGAGTTATGAAGCATAGGTCTTGCTAATGTGAATCAACAACTGACACACTGTGGGCTGCTAGTATAATTTAGTAACCGATTGCTTTTTTTTAATAGCCAGAACCAGACCTTCATCAGTGTTACTTTTTAAAGTTTAAAGTTAAACAAAGAGTTAAAGCATAGACAAGCCTTCTCCTTACATTTATATTTACATTTATGGCATTTGGCAGATGCTCTTCTCTCGAGCGACTTACAAAAGAGCTCAGTTATTAACATGGAATATTAGACCTGAATTTAATGTACTTTGAGCTATGATACTGCTAGAAATGTACCATTTAATACCTAATACAAACAATTACAACCAATTCCTATAACCCTAAACTACACAAAACCAGTGAAGAACAAGACATAGTCAATACAATAAAACAAGACATAATCAATACAATAACTGCTGCAAGCTCAGCAAGAGCTTTGAGTTAGTGCTCATTCAAGTGCTCTCAAAGGAGGTGTGTTTACAGTTGGCGTTTAAAGACAGCGAGTGACTCCGCTGTTCAGACTCAGGGGAAGTTCATTCCACCAGCTTGGTGCCAGGACAGAGAAAAGTCTGAACGCTTGCCTCACATGCATCCTGGATGACGATGGGTCAAGTCGAGCCATACCTGAGGCACAAAGGGCTCTGGGTACGCTTCGGGCTTTGAGCATGACCATCAGGCAGGAAGGGGCTGGACCATTTTGGGCTTTGTAGGCCAGCATCAAGGTTTCAGCATCAAGGTACATCTGATGCGAGCTGCTACAGGAAGCCAGTGAAGGGTACACTGCATGGGAGTCAACCAGCTCCACATGCTTGACTGAAACCATGTATATCTTATGAACTGGCTTTTGTAGAAGGGGCAGTGTTTGAAGATTTGTTCAGGCTGGAGGTGGAGCTTATGTCTAGGCCAGAAAAATGCCTACAGAAGTATAAAATATTTAAAGAAATATTAGAAATGTTTATATATTATTCAAAATAGATAGAGAGAGAGAGAGAGAGAGAGAGAGAGACTTTATTGATCCCCTGGGGGAAATTTAAAAAGGATAATAGTATTACATTATATTATTAGAAATATTATAAAAAAATATCCACTTTATTAGGAACACCTCTACTCCTGATCATTCATGCAATTATCAAGTCAGTGATTTTGGCTGTTGCATGGCTGTTAGTGCCAGATGGGCTGGTTTGAGTATTTAAAAAACTGCTGATCTGCTGAGATTTTCACACATGACAGTCTCTAGAGTTTAGACAGAACAGTGCCGAAATCCACCAAGTTCCAGTTCTGTGGGAAGAAACACCTTGACAATGACAGAAGTCAGAAGAGAATGGCCAGACTGGTTTAAACTGGTGGTACATCTACAGTAACTTTGTCCAGTTTTTGCGTATGTTATTAAATATGTATTAAGAAAGCAATTATTTCTGCAAGCGAGTTGTACCACTGGGGATTCTGTGTGAGAAAGTGTTTTGTAGAGTCACACTTTACACATAGAGCAAAGATAAGTTATTTCATGACTAGAGTTATTTCATGACTTCTCTTTCATTCTCTGTCATTCTCTTCCTCTGATTTCTTTCAGTCCTTTTGCTTAGTCACAGACATTTTGTGATCTCATTGTCCACATCCCCTTCTTTCTGTTAATTGAACTTCACGGCAGTGCAGCAGCCATCTCCTCCATCGTGTTATAATAGGTTATCGACAGGATACACAGAGTGGCCCAGAGCAGTTTAAATGATGAACTAGGACAAGGTCATCAGTGCTTCTCTTAGTCTGGGTTAAACTGCACTAAGCCCAAGGCACACAGGGCCACCAGTGTTTTTTTTTAATCTAAATTGTTAAATTGGTCACACTGGCTCAGACTTATTTTAATTCTTAGACTCAGAGAGCAAAGTCACTTTGTCTTTTTTTATCCTCTATTTTGGAAGTTACTTGCTAAAGAAAATTGCACACAGGGTTTAAATGCATTGGTTTGGGATTTCAACAGCAACACCATTTATCTGGGTTGGCAGCTGGTGTTGATAGCTGATTGAAGTTATATGAATGAGATTAAAAGTAATGTAATGAACAGCGGTGCTTTGGATTTCTCTTCCAACCCACTTTCATAAGGAGATCAATAAGAGGTGATTGTTTTTCCTGATATGGAAACTGCGACCACTGGAAAATGGTTTGCAGCCTTCCTTGTTATATAATAGTCTCTAGAGTTAAAGTGTAGCTTTTGCTGATAACATTCAGACTTTAAACAGCTGGGACACGGTGCGGGATCGGGCTTGCTTTTTTCATAGCCAGAGCGAGTCCTTTGCTTTCTTTACTTCGATTAGATAAAAACAGACCAATATGAGAGCTGTGGATAGATTTTCCTGCTCCTGTACTTGTTCTCTTACTCTTTCAGATTGGATTTTAAATGTTTTTTTTGCTCTCCTCATGCTATTGGACATTCTGGTCTATTAACATGAAAATTTTATAGGCTGGCTGATTTGTGCACCTACTCTTGTGTTATGGTTTGTGTGATCAGCATGTTTTCTCCCTCCTCTGCGGCTGCAAAACAAGCAAGCTAAAGCACAGACTCTCACTAATTAGGCAAGCTCTGTTTACGACTCACATCTGTGGTGTTTCTCTCATCTTTCTCTCTTTCTCTCTCTCTCTCTCTCTCTCTCTCTCTCTACTCTATCTGCTGAATGTTTGCAAGTGTCTGATTCGTAAGAGCCTTAGGAATAGGAACCCAGCACACACATTTTTAAGAATTAATTAGATCATTAGATATTTTCAGGCTGGGGCTTGGTGTGTATTTGGGCTGGAGGCCTTTATGAATCCTTTTTGTTTCTCTGTTTCTTTTTTGCTTTTGTACATCAATGTCCTGGTGAGCAGGGAACAAACGAGCAGAACAAACTTATTCCATGACCCACATACACAGCTTCTTGTGAAAGAGCACCTGTTTCTAAGCCCTGAGCACACAACTGGAGACGCACCTGCATTATAGTGTGTAGCAGCCATAAAGCGACGCACATATGCTCACGTACATATTACACATATTAATTACCATTGCCGAGAGTTTAACACCAGCTGGCTGTTGCTGTGTGTATAAGGGACCATGGTATCAATATGATATCAATGAATGTGAAGTCTGAGTTAGAAAGGGCATGGGAAACTATCAAGATATGCTGAACGTTAGTTCTATAGTTTCAGAAAATCAGTATTGTGTAAGCATGGCAGTGAGAATCCCTGACTTCATACAGGAGTGCATTATGATCATTTGCAGCACCTCCTTCCAAGATATACACTTCAAAGCAAGAAGACGAACTGAAAAAAGTATGCTTTTTAAAAAGGCTTAAAAAAATCAATTGAGTAAATATGCAAACATCTCTTTAGTTTATATACATCTTAAAGTCAGCAGTATTAAACTGCACACTGTCTCTGAGATGTATGCCAAGGGAACACAGATAGTTTCTTGAAGATGAGACTGTAAGGGGTTAAAGTCTTTTTTTTTTTAATATTCTTTTTAATAACCGGGTGGCATGGAGCTGCAGTGGGTAGCGTTGCATCCTCACAGCTCCAGGGTCCATGCTTACATTCCTCCTCCAGATACTGTCTGTATAGAGTTCTGGCTGTTCTCTTTGTGTTTGTGTCTTTCCTGCACCCACCATACAAAAACTATGCAAGTTAAATGTTACTAGGTGTAAATGAGCGCCCATGGTGCCTTGTAATGAACATGCATCCCATCCATGGAGGGTGTATTCCCATCTCGCTCCCAATGTTCCCAGCATAAGCTCTGGATTTACTAAATGTCCTTGAGTAATGATCCAACGGTGAGATGTCGACTTCCACTGCTGCCTCTCTTGCAGTGGAAGTTGACATACCCCAGGAAAGTATATAGTGTTAAGTAACGCTTTGGTTGATGATCTAGCCCTGATTGGATATACTCATCTTTCCCAGGTTTCCTGCTGTGTGAGGTCTTGATGCTGGCTTTAAGCTCTGCAGCATGGGTGAGACAGGTCAGGGTAATTTACCTGACATTTTTGCCAGATGACAGTGTAATAGAGGGCAGTTAACCTATAGGTGGCCCATGTTCAAAAGAATAGAAAAAAAGATGGTTTCCTGAAGGCTCAACTGCATAGTTACAGCTTTATGTGAGCTTGTATATGATGCAGCTTTAAAAGGACTTGAAAGCAGAACTTGGTCTTTGGAAATCTGGATACTTTGTTTTTGATTTGGTGAAATTTGGTGTCTGAAAAGAGACAGGAAACTTAAACAATATTACTTCATTATTGTTTTCTTTTGTGATTTATTACAATGTGAAATGGAGAAAACTTTGCCAAAGATCAAAGTAATCCTTGTGGAGAACTATACCACTTTTAAGGTCATATTCTGCATTCCGTCTTTCCCATGCATATTTCTTTGGCTATAGAGAGACAGGACCCACTCACACTTATGAACACATGTTCAATGACGAGACCTTTGTTTTCTAAATATCCCACAATAAAACTTTAGATTATAGTTTTATGTCTCTGGCTGACTGCTTATATGTTTCTCCAATCATCTTTTGGAAATGGAGTGCTAACAGTGTGTATCAGGTCATAAACATGCTCAGTGCAGAGGGGAAGCGCTGTCTGGTGTATCTCATAGTCCTGGTCTCAGCCTGGTCTCATGAAACAGGAATGATTATCAGAGATGTGACTCAAAAAGCAGCTCTGAATGAGAGACAGTACATGCTAGCAGGAGAATAAAGGTCAGATAACATGCTTTTCAAATAGCAGCGAACCAATGCACTTCCAGAAACGATGGTTGTTACTCCATGGGGCTTTTACACATCCACAGGCAAAGATATTGTAATAAAGACGAAAGGCTGCTTTTTGACACTATACTTCACCATACCGTATATGACTGCAATTTTAGCGCTTCGACAGAGCTAGTGATACATTATTACACTGGTTTATTCCGTGAGGATACATTTATTAACTCAGAAGTTTCATGGTGATGAGTCTTATGTAAGGAATAAAGCATAACAAAGCAGCTTGTCATATTACTGTGAAACCAGAAAGCTCAAAGTCCTCTGTCCTGAAGAGAAACCTACTGACTTTTACAAATCTCAGAAACCCGAGACTCCTACCAAAAATGCTCAATAAATGTCTCTTCACAGAAAGTATCAGTGATTATTGGTTTATCTTTGTGAAATATGACCGAGCTGGGGGCGACACGGTGGCTCGGTGGGTCGCCTCACAGCAAGAAGGTCCCAGGTTCGATCCCCGGGTGGGGCGGTCTGGGTCTTTTCTGTGTGGTGTCTGCATGTCCTCCCCGTGTCTGCATGGGTTTACCCCGGGCACTCCGGTTTCCTCCCCTGGTCCAAAGACATGCACATTAGGTTGATTGATGTCTCTAAAGTGGCCCTAGTGTGGATTGGCGCCCTGTCTAGGGTTGTTCCTGCCTTGCGCCCTATGCTGCCGGCTAGGCACCAGCTCTCCCGTGACCC
>JAOVVG010000047.1:14026266-14037056 GCA_028566375.1 Leptodoras nelsoni | reverse complement strand
TCCTGCAAGAAGAATGGCTTAAAATCCCTCTGACCACTGTGCAGGACTTGTATATGTCATTCCTAAGACGAATTGACGCTGCATTGGCCGCAAAAGGAGGCCCTACACCATACTAATAATTATAATATTATAATATAACTAATAACTAATAATAATTATTGTGTTCTAAAATGACAGGTGTTTCAGTTTCATTCTCTAACCCCTGTATATGATCTTGATTAACTGTGAGTTCTGAGTACAAAGCAGTTCTGTTTAACTGCTCATATTCTTTATATGTCTTTAAAAAAGCTAGCATTGTACTACCTGGGCTCTAGCAGGTGTATTGCATATAAGAGGGTTTAGATGGTTTAGGGTTTGGCTTGGCATGTGATCTACATGAGGGAGAGGAGGAGCAGGAAGGTGAAGTAAACAGGTTTATCATCGCAGAGAGCAGCAGAGAGCTGGGGTGAACAGTTTGTCCTTATCAAAACTGCTTCCCAGAGAAAGCTGAGAGATACCTTAAGTAAGTGAAGGAGACTTTTTTTCGATTAGTGCCTCTCCACGACTCCAATCTCATGAGTGTGAGCCACGGCGAGTCATTTTAAAAAAGAGAGAAAGATGAAGACGAAGGAATGGAGTAGAAATGATGAGGATGAGGTTGGAGAGAAGAGCACAGAGCAGGAGTGACGATAGACTATCAGCGGCCACTCTCTTAATCACAGCCTAACTCCCAGAGTGAGCACTCCTGACTAATCCTCAAATCTCCTCAGGCTTCTGCCTCATAGTCACTCCAGTTTCATTCACAGTGAAAGCGAAAGTAATGGTGAGAAATTGGAGAAAGTAAAGAACTAGGTTTAAATTGAGGCAGGACTTGACTTTCCCATGGCTCTACTCTCCTGGCGGAGGAGACGTCAGTGTGGAGATTTGTGGATTCTTTAAGATGTTGTTAGGCTTCTGTCTATGAGTAGTCTCTTTATGACTAAAAAAAACCTTCTCCCTACCACCCAGCTTCAACCACAGTCCTTTGATTTTGGTTGGCATTTATTCAAACAAAGAGACAAATCTTCCACTTGATTAGTGGGCCATGATTTTTTTTCTTCTTCAAGGATATGATTGTGTGTAAATGAAAGAGAAAAGAGGAAGAGGTTATGTTTTTTTCTGCGAGCTTATATAAAAGGTGGGTTAAATGGCTTTGTACTTGTGTGAGTGCAGGTCCTGTCTCTCCTAAAACTGAGTGAGCGAGGTCCTAATTTGTGCCACAGCTGAAGGTGTTCCCTCTTTTGTCTCCAGTTCATACAGAACCTCCGCTTTATTCTGCATCTCCTTGTGTTTGAAAACATCACCATTCATCAGGCTTTGTGTGTGTGTGTGTTTGTGTGGACTGGCCCAGCAGGACTGTCCCTGTCCCATCCAGGCTTGGGTACCATTTCTTTACACGTCTACTTGACTGGAAAATCTGGTAGTGCTGGATTTGTTTCAGCTGAATGGCATTGGGAGTCTAGGCATTAGTGTCTGAGAGATCCCCACAGAGACCGGGCCTGAATGAAGGCTCAGAACCTCCCCAACCATCAGCACAGCGAGCGATTTTAGTCTGCCAGCCAGCCTCGCCGATTCCAACCCCACTCTTTTCAGTGCAAAGTCAATCGGACTCTGAGCTGATAAACATGCAGACAAATACACTCAACACCAATACACTCACTATTCATAGAAGGGTGTCAGTTCTGTTTGTGTTAGAATGCCTGTGAATAACAGATGACGTTTGTGGATTTTTCAGACAAAAGGTAGAATTTCTGAACAGTCAAAGTCTCAGTCAAAATAATAAGGTTAAATACTCATATTTCATATGCAAGGAAACACACACACACACAGCATGTTCTTCTGTTGACTCTTTATAGTGTAACCTTCAGGAGTCCCTCTCTTTGATTAACTGAAGTCTGTGCTTTTGTGTGTATACATGTGAGACAGCTTGTCCTGAAGCCTACAGGACTGACAGATGGGTCATTTGGAGTTTTCGCCCAACGCCCGTGTTTGTGTATTGCCATTGGTCTTTTTTGCTACACACTGCCGCCTTAGCAAACATGAATGATGGTGATTGCATCCAGTAAAACACCAAGACATCCGGCTAGGACTCACCCACATGCTCTTTCTCTTTAAAAACGTCTTGACATCAGTTATTACTAAACCATGAAGCATTAATTTTTCAGAGTTTTATTTTTAATTTGTCAGCTATTCATAATTTACGTGACAGTTGCCATGTTTTACATTGGACCATTCACTTCAGGGCTTTGAAATATAATGTCTGTGCTTGATGATGAAAGTCACATCTAAATCAGGCTTTATTCACTGTGAAGACTGGTGAATGATTAGTGTTTTCTGTAAAGTTGTAGAGTGTTTTCCAAGCATATGGAGAGAATTATGGCTTCCTCTCCTCCACTCTTTCTCTCAATCTTAGATGGGTTTTTAAAACACAAAGCCAGTTTCATGATGCATGTTTAGTAATGAGTAAAATCTCATGTCTTTCATGTCCTAAAGGGACTGGTTACATGGTGGCTCGCTGCTTCAAACTTTTACTTCATGTTTTTTAATGACACGCTGCATGGTGAGGACTCAGGGCTTGATGGAACTGAAAATAGTATTTCATTTTGCAAGTCCTGCATCATCTGACATGTAAGAAAGTTTCAGTTTACAACATCTATGGTTGCTAAGGTTACAACTGGTTTGTTTTAGTGTTTTTCTTCATATATCATTATTATATTATAAATTCTTTAGACAACAACTTTTTGGAAACTGGACAACAGGATTTTGTAACCAGGTGCTTTTGGAGGCTTTGCTTATTTTATTTTTCCCCACATTAAATTGTTTGAAATAAAGTATAGAAGTATTTGCATTTTAGTTACTGCCAAAGTGCCAAAGTGAGAAAAGTGAGAAAAGTGAGAAAAGTGAGAGAAAAAGCAAGAATGAAATAAAATAAGCATAGTAAATGTCAGAATTGTTGCTTAAGCTGTTCTTGAGATATTGAAACGTATCAGTTGCAGCATCTCGTAGACAAAATGTTACAGAATTAGGCATGTGTCTAAAGAATGTGGTCGTGATATAGGGTTTGATTATGTGAGATCTGAGCCTTTATTTCACAAGATATTGGCTAGTGAATGCCAGAGTTTGCTTTTAACATTATTCATGAGGTGTGCTACTCCACAAATGAGCTAGGGTAATGTGCCTCCTAGAGGGAAACTTGATGTAAAAAGTTTAGGATTTTTTGGTTTTTCTCAAATCCATTGCCTGAAAAGTGATTTGAGCCTATCCCCAAGTCAGGGGGCGCTAGCATGAAGGGCAAAGCACACCTACGAACACAAGTGGGGCTACAACCATATCAAGTCTCATGTCGATTGGCCAATATAATTGACCAAAAATTGGTGGAATAAACTGAAGAAAAAGAATATGACTGCCAGTGCTAGCTGCAGCAGTCATAAATAGGTTCTGCTCTCTGTCTGCAGCAGGTTGATGTTTGGTAGAGAGAAAAGCTTGATTTACTGACCAACTTTGAGCACCCTTATTGTTCAACAGAGGCCAACTGGAAATGTTTCCCCTGGTCCCCTTTCCAATAAAGCCTGTCAAACTCCATCTTCATAATTGGGTTTCTTTAGAAGACAAACAAAAAGCCTCTGCTTTAGGAGCAGACTGATTTTTTTACTGGGATTTTTGCCTTCACTCCACCTTTGGTGTGATTGCTTGGCTGATCCAGAAACCAGCTGTGAGCCTAGCCTTGACTCAACCAGCATCTCCATTCTACAGCTGGAATGGGAAATATTGCTTTATCAAATACATATGATTCTCATATGAATCATGCAGTGTATCAGTCTGTAGCTATCGGATGCGGCCTACAATGCATCCTTATGCAAGTACATTTCCAGTCTACCAGTACAGAAAAGAGATTTAATGCCTGCCCTCTATGGCCATACTCACACCCGGTATTAACATGCATCCTGGGTGATCCGATTGTAAGTGGACAGGTCTAATATGTCAGTTGACACCTGGCATTAGAATGCAGCTCCACATGCATCTGGAATGATAGGAATCTCACTTCCCCACTCTATATGCAAATAAACATGTACATCCTTTCCGTTTGCAAAACAACAAATGTGTTGTTTTTAACCAGATATGGTAGAAATGCACTTCTTGCGCCTAGTCTGTCAGAAAAATAAGTATAAATCAAAACAATATAGAAATGAAAACAGTCGAGGACTTTATCACGACGCTGTTGGAGGCTACTTCTGCATAAGCAGAGGACGTCAGTTGAGTCGGCAGTGTCCCAGGACACGGTCGTGTCCACACTGATAAAATAATACGGCCATATACATCCCAGACCTCATCCGAATGTGGTCTGAGCGAATGCATCTTCGAGAGACATTTGACCCCCTTTCACACCTGTATTTAATGGTGCAATCTAATCCCCCAGGATGCATATTAATGCCAGGTGTGGACAGAGTCTGTGTGGACACGAGGTACAATGCAGGATATCATCGCTGGCATTCGATAGATTGCTGAAAATCACTTTGTATACAAGCAACAGGGTTTTAAATCTATTGAAATATGACCATTTTGAGTTTTTTCACTGACTCAAGACATTTGTTAAATGAATCTTCACCACTCTGGTCAGTTTCTTGACTTGGCCAGCTTCCATCCAAAGCAGGCCGTACTGTAATGTAATATAAAGTCATATAAATAGCTAATAGTCATGTCTATTTTGTCTTATTTTTTTAGCATATTTATATAAAAAGTAATATTTTTCACACCCAGTCGTACACAGATTACTCTTATGTGCATGAGCACTGATCGAAAGATCTCTAACAAGGCTCACATACCCTACACAGGCCCTTTGAACACGGGAGGTACGACTCGGTCGTGACCGAAAGGATTCACTGACTCAAGGAATACAGATTAAATTCATTGTATATTCTGTTGCATAATGCATACTACTTCAGTTCATACAGTTCATGAATGTTTAACAAACATGATGTAAACCCTTGCAAAGTCCATGTTTGGATGATATTGAAATGTGTCTGTTGCAGAACGACGTTTCACGAACTGCTGTGTGCATCTAAAGAATGTGGTAGTGATGCAGGCTGCGAAAGTTCATGAAGTTTGAACCTTTATATCACAAAAGATTTAATGAAGTGCTAGATTTTTGCTCTGAACATTATTCACTAGGTGACACTACTCCATAAATGATTCATAATGAGGTAGGGTAATGAACCATATTGAGCCAGTATGAACCATAAAAAATGATTAATACAAAGTAAATAAATAAAAAAAAGTTTTCAAGCTGTTGCTAAGAAAGGGCTTTGTACCTACCCTGCTTCAGGGGGTGCTAGCATGAAGAGCAATGCACACCTAGGGACATAAGCCTTATATTCTGTATCAGACATGTGGGACTCGAACAATGCCAAGTTTCATATGGATTGGTGAAGCCTAGGTGTATGCTGTTGTCAACCAGAAATTGGTAGGGAATAAATGGAAGAAGTAAGAAGAAAAAAAAATAACTATATGATGCCAGTGCGTGCTGAGGCAGCCATAATAAGAACTCGCAGGACTTTAAAACAAGCAAATAAAATGACTAATATTTCAGTATCCAGGCTCATGCCTTAGCTACCCAGGGGAGAGGCAATAAAAAAAAAAACTGGGTTCAGACAAAGTTATCAGAAGTTATCAGTAGCCCTGGAACCAAGTATCATCACATTCATCAGTGCAGGTTTCCTATAAGGCATTTAAAGTGACCGGTCGTGATACTCAAAAGTCAGCAGGCGTCGTACTCTATTATAAATGGAAGGCTTTCAGACTAACACTACGGAGATGCATGTGCACTTGTGTAAGAGAGTGAAAGTGCAGTTTGCTTTAGCTCTGTATTGGGCTGTTGATGCGCAGCTGTTTCCAGTTCATTTTATCGAGTAGAGCTGCATGTCCACACACAGCCTCAGGCAGTGCAATCAAATCTCAGCCAGTGCAATGAAATGAAAATAAATAGAGTGAGCGAACAAAAGAGAGAGAATCTGTATCAGTAAGAAGGACCGATCATGCTGCTGTGCGGCTGCATTCATTTCACTCGTTCTCCTTTTTTAGCGTAGGTTAGTGTGGGTTTTTTTTTCAAAGTGCTTGTTTTAGTCATTGCTTTAGAGATGACAGGGTCGGAAATATACATCATGCTTCAGCTGCAGTACAATGAATGGGAAGAAGAGTAGAGTCGGTGAATTTTTAAGGACAAGGACGATCTGTGTGTCTGTATGTTTGTGTGTGTGTGTGTGTGTGTGTGTGTCCACACATACACGCGCATGTCACATAGATATCAGCTTAAAAGCTACAGGCCACTTATATGGCTTTTTTGTCCTCCCTCCTCTGCTCTCTCTCTATCTATCTCTCTCTCTCTCACTCTCTCTCTGTCTCTTGGCTCTGCTCCATCATTTGTTTGAGAAATGGCCTAATTAACCTGCACAGAATGTTGTAAATGGCTGACGGCTCGCGTTTGTCATTGTGTGCGTTTTTCCTTGCTCAAATGTGCCCTATGTTTTTATTACTCACTCACTAATTCAGAATGGTCTTGGTGAGTGTGTGTGTGTGTGCGCGCGCGTGTGTGTGTGTGTAAAAGCCCAAATGTCCCAGTTATGATAGGCGTACAGTACGGTTTGACCTTGTCAGGACATTTAACTGGTGTCTTTTAAGAAGAAGTGCTTTTAAACTAATAGAGCGAGAGAATAAAAGACCAAGAATTCATTTGGAGGTTATTGCTAATATAAATCCACCATATGTGGGCATGTTTTCACATTTTGTCCAGATTTAGGGATAGGAATAATTGAATGTTTTGAGCTTGTGAGGACATTTAAAAGAAATTTAATTTTTTTCATTTAACAAAAACTGCATCTTTTAGAAAAACTTAAATGAACAAGGACATTTTCTTTTGGTTACTGAGGTTATGTGTTTGGTTTAGGTATAGACATAGTGTGTGTATGTGTGTGTGTGTGTGTGTGTGTGTTGAGCCTGGTAAAAGTGGGCCAGTCTATAATATCATTAATTAGGGCTCACTGTGCCCTGGTGGAACAGATGGGATGCAGTGGCTCCTGCTCTGTTGATCCAGGGCATTCTGCCTCTGTTTGCCCCCCACAGGCCACACACATATACACACACACACACACACACAGATGAAACAATGAAGTCCTGTCTGTCTCACACACAGCCCTCTGTCCATGCCTACAAATTAGCATGCATACTGACATGCCTCACACTAACGGTCTACAATCCATTGCCATTTCCATCCCTGTGACATCAGTCACATTCACTGTGTGTGTTTATGTGTAGAGAGTTTTCAGTGTGTAGCTCATGGCAGGGGGGAGAAAACAAGACAAAGGCCCTGATTTGAAAACTTAATTATAGCCATAGAAATGCATGTCATCAGAGTGACAATGAGATATACGTGGTTGAGTACTTAATTGGGCATGAAAGGGCGCTCTTATTAGTCCACAACACCCAAAACAGCTCCTGCGAGGCTAGCGAGGATGGGGTGATTATGGCAGCTCGCCCAAGCACTCTTCAGATGCCGCAAAGATTTAACGCTGCCAAGGCCTGTCTGAACATAGAGAACGCCTGCTCCATGCCAATCGCCATGACAACACAGCCTACGCTGTCACTCATGCAGACACCTGTGAGCCTCTCCTGGTTCAGAGTATATGTGTGTGTGTGTGTGTGTGTGTGTGGGCAAGTGAGAGATGGAGAGCTCAGGTGGACTTATGAAAGATGTGCTGATGAACAGGAGCTACTGGAGACTAGAGACTTTAGATATTATCATTATATTATAATCCAGAATGTCACGTATAGCCATGTGTCAAGGCTATCTTAATTAAGCTGCAGAAACTTCCAAGTCAGGTCCTTCAGAGGCTAGGCTAGACTCCTTCCTAGCATTCAGAGAACGCCACAGTGGGAACAGTCTACTTCCTCTTTCCTAATTAAAATAAAATAATACAATAAAAAAATCAAATTTAATAATAAATTAAATAATGTATTGTTTAATTTTGTATGACCAGAATGTAGATACCTGCACTTCCTTTCTGCACTACAGCAGGTGTGTTTAGGCATCCTTGAACATTCTCTGAATTGGGATGAGGGGCAACATGGTGGCGCAGTGGGGTGCGCTTTGCCTGTTCTCTCTGTTTTTGCATGTGTTTCCTCTGGGAGCACAAGTTTCCTCCCACAGTCCAAAGACATGCAGGCAGGTGAACTGGAGATACTAAATTGTCTTTGATGTTAGTGTGTGTATGAGTAATAATGGAGTAATGTAATGGACTGGCAACCTGTCCAGGGTGGTTCCCTGCCTTCCATCTAATGAGCACTGGGATAGACTCCAGCACCAGCAGTAGTATAAATGGCTTACATAATGAATGAATGAAGGATGATGTTCTTGGTCACCTTTAAAGGATCCTGGACATCGGAACAGTTCTTCAGCCCCATTCAAAGAGAATTTGGTGATGTAGCATCCTAGAATTGCAGCCTTTAAGGATCTTTACCGAACACATAGGATTAGGACCTTAAATATGTGGTTTAAGTAACATTATGTAGCGTTTGAGTAATAATTATTTATATAGATCATTTAAAAATAGTATCTATAGTATTGAAAAGTAGTCCAGTCTCATAAGCTGAAGTTAAGTTTAAGTCAGGTCAGTGTTTTTCAGTGTAATCTCTAATTAGATGCATCTGTAGTGTATGTGGGATAACCACAGATTTGGATTGTGGCAAGAATGAAAAAGCCATTTGTCACTTTTCACATGGGCAGGGGTGGCTCAGTAGTTAAGGTGTTGGGTTACTGAATAGAAGGTTGGGGGTTCAAGCCCCAGCACCACCCAGCTGCCACTGTAGGGCCCTTGAGCAAGGCCCTTAACCCTCAACTGCTCTATTGTATAAATGGGGTCAATGTAAGTTACTCTGGATAAGGGTGTCTGCCAAATGCCATAAATGTAAATGTGTCACTGATGATTAAAATATGCAACTCTGTAATGTAATAATAATCATTAAATTGTGTCTTTAAAACCTCAGCTGTTTTTAAGATGTTTATCCACATGTCCAACACTGGAGAAAAACCACAAGAAGCAGTTCTGTTTTCTTACACCTTCTCAGACAGCTGTGTCAGCAATACACAACTACGAGTTCATCCTGTGGAAAATAAAGCAGTTTCTCACAGAGAAGGGGAATTATACAGATACTGGGTTTAATTTGCAAATATATTTAACCGTTCTGAACAATTTATTTCCCTAAACATTTGCCCGAACACCTGTCCATAGCTTTCCATGGTAAGTGAATTTAAAGTACACAGGATGTCCTGGTTCTTCTCTCAGTTATGGAAAAGTTTTCTAGAAGACCGAAATCCAAACCTGTGACTCAGGTGTTCGAAAGACTGCGTCCGTATGACGCGTAGGAACAAATAAAAGAACGACAGTACGTTGAGGAGAGCGCAAACTCATAAAAGTACATAAAAGTATGATGAGTATGGTTCAATGCTCTGCTTCAGCGCTCTCTAAATCTTTCTAGATTACATTGGTTCCTTTCACACCGTCTACCATGAACTGTATGTCAAAGCGGGATGCTAAATAAAAACTCCTGCCAATCATGATTTCCATCTCTTTTCTCTACACTGTTCTTCCGCCGATTTAGCATAAATATCCGTGACATCTGATGTATTAATATTCAAATTAGTACAGTTTTAGAAGGATTTAGAATGCATTCATCGGTTATTTATACATAGGGCGTATTATATACAGCACATTGCTTCATTACTGCGGAGGCTTAGTCAGGAATTATTGAGACATAAACAAACACGTGTAGACCTTGTGCCTTTCCTTGCTGCTTTTGTTCTTTTTATCTCTGCTCACAAGAGATAGTAGGAGAGATTAAGTGAGAGATCCTAGGCGAAATTTACCAGAACACATTCGCATACAGGAGACAAGTCACATCCCAGCATTTCCCACAAGACCTTGTTATTTTCATCATCGCTCAAAGGTCAGCAACTCTTCCTCCCGTATGGTGTCTGTGTATTTTTTTTTTTACAGAGTCCTGCCTTAAGAGTCTGTTATCGTCTGGCCCTCAGAGGGCTGTTTACGTTCCATCAGGACCCTCTGGTACTGGGACAGCTGCTTAAGGGAGTGTGGAGGTGGCCAGGCTTTGAGCTGAGTCAAGCCTCCCAGTAGGAGGTGTGTTGATTGAGCCTGTAGCCCATTAGCTATCCGAGTGTGAGCGTCTCCCGCTGGGTCGGTGAAGTGCGTGAGGTCCGAGTGTCCATGTTGTGCAGGAATCCCTGCGGATCCTTGCAGCGTAACACCCACACACTCAGAACGAAGAGGATCAAGGTGTCTTCTAGCCCCCTCACAGTACACGACACTGCTCCCGCCTTGCAAGAGATATTAAACAGACATCCACCCTGACCGAAGCCGAGCGCACACTGTGCAACTTTCTAAATCTCCGAATCGTAGACTCGCTCACATCACAGAACTTGCTTGCTATCAGCGGATGTAGTGGCGTGCACACTAAACAAACACTCACACATGAGGGTCACACACTGCCCGAGCTTGTGAAACAGACTAATTAATATAATATACTGTAATATTTACCTTTTACTTCTTAAAAGTTAGATAAATATTTGTAAAAGCAACTCTATCTATTGTGATTAGTCTGGCTACAAAAGGGCAGCAGGATGGGTAAATACAGGGGTTAGACAATGAAACACCTGTCATTTTAGACCACAATCATTTATTAGTATGGTGTAGGGCCTCCTTTTG
>JAOVVG010000047.1:13820383-13833645 GCA_028566375.1 Leptodoras nelsoni | reverse complement strand
CATTCCCAAGACGAATTCACGCTGTCAAGGAGGCCCTACACCATACTAATAAATTATTGTGGTCTAAAATGACAGGTGTTTCAGTTTCATTCAATATATATATATTTCTTTGTTAGTAATATATTTCTATATCCTATTTTATTTTATACCTCTATTTGCATTTTATATCTTTTTTATATTCCATATTTAGTTCTACATTTCTATTTCTTGTTGCCATTACCTCTCTTTAAATACATACAGCTTATTCATATACATACATATAAAACATTTTTTTTTTTGGTGTTGTCTTTACCTTATTTTTATATTTTACTCTTGTATATCGAACAGCTACTGGTGCCTTGAATTTTCCCCAGGGGATCAATAAAGTATCTATCTATCTATCTATCTTCATGAACGTGACAAGGAGTTCTTCAGTGGTCTTCCCAGTCACCAGATCTGAAACCAGTAGATGATCTTGGAGATGGGGTAGAACATTCACATGAGAGTCACAGCATGAAAGTGCACCTGAACAATCTGCAGTCATGTCAACACGAAGCAGAGCTGCTTAACTAGTTGGGTAACTAGTCCTCTAACTGGGTCTCTAGAGACTATTTTTCCGTCTGTGTACAAGCGGAACTCTTTGCACAGCAGAGTCTGGGCCACAGTCAGTGCCTGTATGCCGTATCCACTTCTTAGGTAAGGATCATGATGCAGTGGTCAGGGGGTGCATTGTGGCTGTAATGTTACCTGGCTGCAGGCGAGCCAACTACACTCACTACACAACTGTAGGCAATGTAGCTACCTAGTTATGCATCGTAACATTTATCAAATAAACAACTTTGTTCACAATTCGTTTTTACATTCAGCCAGGAAGCTAGAGGGGGCTGCATGTATCGGCTGACCCTCTATAAATATGCCTTAAGACAGCAGTTTGCACTTGCGCTAATGCATGTACCTGTGCATGGAGTCGTTATTTCTTTGTGGTCTGTGGCTCTCTTGCTCGGCTTTAAAAGTGCACGAAGGCCGGTGCGACAGTGAAACCTCTCGGCAAAACTTTGCTTCAACCTCATCTAACAAAGCGTCCAAACTCTCCGCCATCTTTGCGGTTGTGTTTCAATCCTACAGTGAGTCCCCTTCTAGTGAATGAATCGTTCCTTTGAACCGATTCCTTTAAATGATTCACTCAGACAGTTCACAGGTCCAGGTGAATCGTACTTTAGAGTATATGCGATGTTAGTGTTATTGGTTTAATAATTTACGTGCAGTTTTAACAGTGTAACAGTCCCAGGGTAACGGAACGAGGCGGTAAAGCACACAGGTTGAAGCCTTTAATGATTGTATCGACTCACTTGAACCGAACCGCCATGTTAGACATGCATAGACGAGTGTAATTATTGTTTGCGTAAAGAAAATAAACAGCAGCGTTTCTGTTTTCACTCTTGTGACGGGCTATTCGGTGAGGAGAGGATGTCCTGGAGTGGCGATAACGCAAAACGATGACGTTGTCGGCAGGATTCGAACCTGCGCGGGGAGACCCCAATGGATTTCTAGTCCATCGCCTTAACCACTCGGCCACGACAACACGGAAAGTTAAAGCGGTAAAAGTTTATTATAAACTATTATATATAACTATTATAAACTAACTCCAGGCGCTAAACAGTTAAAAGTTAGACCTACGATAGTGGCTTCCATAGGATCGCGGTATATCTAGAGTTTATTATAAACCATGTATACGACTCCAGGTGCTAAACAGTCAGCGTCGACGTGAAAAGCAAATATGTAAGCAACTATGGACAGTCTTCCTACAAAATGTAAGTTCCCTGACCGGGAATCGAACCCGGGCCGCGGCGGTGAGAGCGCCGAATCCTAACCACTAGACCACCAGGGATCTGAATAGGGCTGTTTTCAGGTACCTAGTTAAACTTAACCATGTTAATTATTGGCAAGTATTAGGAATACTAAAAGAACAGTATGATTATTAAAAAAGAAAGACCTTGTGTACAATTTAACACATTATAGTTTTCTTTTCTACATGATTTGATTAGCTTTCGCAGTGCTATAATATAATTGTACAGTAAAAAGGAGTTTGGAGCAAGCTGCAGTCTGGTTCAGCTGTAATCTCCTCGGCCAATCGCGATGTCCGCTGTCCAACGTGAGATTGGATGTCGGCCAATCACGGCGCTCCTTTTCATTGTCACGTTGGTTAACGTATTACGCACTTAGCGCTCACGCTAGACTAGTGAACAGAGTCACCGGTAGGTGGCGATATTTGTTGACTAGACTAGTGTGAGCTCTAACTGGTAGGGAATCTGCAGCTTGATCAAAACTCCTGTGTACTGTAGTATTGTATTACAGCACTGGGAGAGCTAATCAAATCATTCAAAACACCCACTACCGTACACCCATCACCGCACATCCCCAGCTGTAATGCCGCTATGGGTCACTTTTTACTTCATCTTGCTGCTGCACTTCTGTCCAGAGTCAGCAACACACAAACTATAGATTGCACTGGTTTCTCTTCTCTTGTGTTGTCCTGTCCAGTTATACTGCATTGTCTGCCCTGTGCATGTATTGTCTATATTGTATTTATTTTGCATCATTGCACTTTTCGCACACTGGTGCATATTTCCACTTTAGGTGTTTTTGTGTGCTGTGCTGTTTTATTGTTATGTGGTGCACCATGGTCCTGAACGAATCTTCATGACATTTCATTCCAATGTACAGGAGTTATATAGAGCATATATTGTTACATTGTTTATATAGAGTTATGGAGGATTTCACATGAATTATGACCCACCTGACTTGACCTGAGAGATGATTTATATTGACAAATAATGACAAACCACTCATCAGGATGGAAGTGCTGCACTGTACACCCAAGATGGTCTTCTAACCTGTGTTAGTCTTCTAATCTCCTAACCTGTGTTAGTCTTCCTGACCATCTAGTGAATACGAGACCCCGGAAACTTCCGTGGCACACATCTGCCATTGCTGTGTCGGCTGTACTTACCAGCCCAATCACCACAGCAGGATGAACTCACTGAAGATCTCTCTCAATGAGCTTCAAAGAGGTAGCCTCCTGAAATGGTTACTACTAATACTACTGTATACAGATCACCATTGCTTTGGGCACTGATACACCCCCATGCTATCACAGATGCTGGTCATTGCACTTTATGTTGGTAACAGTCTGGATGTTTTCTTCATCTTTGGCACATAAAATCTGATGTCTGTTTTTTCCCCCAAAACAAGCTGAAATGTGGACTCGCCTGACCACACCACACATTTCCACTGTCTTTCAGTCCATCTTAGATGACTTTGGGCCCAGATTCACTTTGTTTCTGTGCAAAATTAAAATATATAGTGTCTTCTTTGCACAATACAATTTCTGGTTGCATTTCTTGATGTAGCAGTGGACTGTGTTAAGTGACAATGATTTTACAAAGTACTCCAGAGCCCATGTGGCTACATCCATCACGGTAGCATGGTGGTTTCTCAAACAATAACACCTGAGGGCTTGATGGTCATGCACATTCAGTAACTGTTTCTTCTCTTGGCCTTTATGCACCAAGATTTGCCCTGACTACCTGAATCTTTTCATGATATTATGAATTGTAGATGATAAACACGTATTTGAACTGCCTGAAATAAATCATGAAGTTTGGCACAAAGTCCTTACATGCAAAGACTAAGCCTTTGGTGGAGGCTCCTTATATATTAAATCTTGATGACCTCACCTGTTACCATTTAAACTGCTAACTGTGGAACCTTCCAGTGTTACTTGTATAACCTTTTCACTCTTTTCTCTACCCTAACATTTTTAAAATTTGTTTATGTTTAACAAATATAATTAAGGTCACCATTGAAAACACACCAGGTTAAAAGAAGTAAAAGAAATAATATTTAAATATTTAAATATATTTACATGTTGATGGGTGATAAATGATCATGCTCCTCTATCTCTCAACTATCATTTCAGGGGTCATTCTCATCAGCTTTTTACATTTTTCTATCTTTTTAAAGAAGGCAGATACTGACCTGGGAAAACCCTTCAGATCAGGAAAACTTTCCATTTTCTATTATATGAAGCTCTGAAGTCTATAGGCTTAGTTCAGTTCCATTTCCTGAACTGAAATTTATTTTGCATTTATGTAAATGCATTTTTTTAATCAGGTTACCTCTAAAGGGGAAATACAGCACAATGTAGGCTAAAAAACCAATTTGTTCAAAACTTTTATTTATTTATTGCATAGTTAAATTCACATTTTCATTTGCAGCATTTAGCAGACCCTCTTATCCAGAGAAACTTACAAAAGTACTTATTCAGTAACTGGATGTAAGTGGATGTTAATAGAACAATTTGATTTGTTTATGCACACTATTATTATTATTATTATTATTATTATTATTATTATTATTATTATCATCAACTCATTTAGCCATTGCTGAAAAAATAGCCCCTATCTCAAAGCCCAAAAGATATAACCATAGCTTAAAATGACATATACATAAGAAAATGTGGAGATACATTTCAACCCATTGAGTTTTAAACATCGCTTTTTTCAGTCCTAGGTTAATTGTAACCCCATCGCATATTTGGCATTATACACACAATTAAAACATTAAGGTATAAAAAGAAAAATACAGTAGTGAATGTCCGTAGTACACAGCTAACTAACACATACATACTCAGCTATTTAAGCTAATTATACAGTTGGTTATTGTTTACTCTCTCTCTCCTCTTAGCACCTTGACAAAACCTTCACTAAATAAACACATGTGGTACAAGAGCTGTAGGTTAGAAAAGTCTGGGCACTCCTTAAAACTGTTGTGCTAGCAATTTGGAATATTTTACATTCAACATCCAACCTTTTTATGTGATAACAGTGCAAAATACTGTATAAGTTTACATTTTCAGCTTCAATAAACAAAGAAACAGTAAAGTTTAATGCTTGGTGGAATACAATGTACTCCTTCTACTGCACCTCCTCCTCCTCCCAACACCACTGGAAGGGACACCTCTCTGGAAGGGACACTACTCTAGAAAGGACACCTCTCTGGAAGGGACACCTCTCTGGAACGGACACTACTCTAGAAAGGACACCTCTCTGGAAGGGACACTACTCTAGAAAGGACACCTCTCTGGAAGGGACACCCCTCTGGAAGGGACACCTCTCTGAACGGGACACCTGTGTTCCAAATCCATTTCCAGTTCTGAACAGCATCTGCTCATTAAATAATGTCCACATAGCACCATTTTTCATTCGTTCATTACATTCTTCTTCTATCTCTTCTGTGTTCTCCTCTTAGTTTAGTACCAGAACATGAAGCCTGTAGTGTCACACATATTCCTGCGGCAAAATTGCACATACAATTCTATTCGATTCTATTTTAATTATAGACTCCTTCATTTTGTGAATTTTCTTCGATGTTTGTTCTGAGAACTTGCTTTTGTGGCTTGAGAAGGCATTCTTTAGACACATCTGAAGAAAAAGAAAAGAATAAAATAACATTAACAGTCTGCAAGTATACTGATATTGCATGTTAATTATACATTTTTTTGTATATTGTACTGGTATATACTTGTTGGTCTTTTAAAAGATTCTACTTGCTTGCCCAGTTTTGGGTTATTCTACAAACCAGAGCAAGGAAGAGTAAGAAAAAGTTACTTACATAGCTTACAAACATCAGCAGCAATGACATTATAAGTAAAGTGATGACCACTATGGTATAAGGTTGCATTGAAGGTCCATTATCCTCACTGGGATCCTCTAAGGAAGACAAAACAAAGCTTTGTTATAGTCAATGTTGCACTCTTAGATGAAACACTTAACAGTACTTCTTGTTGTCTCTCTTGGGGAACCCCTAAAACCTATATGTAGAACCCTACAACAGTTTGTTTCTCTCTCCAAATGGAATCAAAGTAGAAACATTTAAACAACCTAATAATGTTTAATCATCACATGAACCCTTCAATACATTTGCTCCTATTGATATGGCTACAGGTCAATATGGCTGGAAGGCTGTATGGCTACAGGATTTCATTCCTGTACAGCAATGTAACATTCAAAACTGATTTGTGACTTGAGCCCATTGAAAGTCAGCGTCATCATGCGATTGCACTCACCGTAGACCCTAAGATGAATCTCTCCCTCCTGATTTTGATGACCAAGGGGAGCAGACAGAAAACAGCGGTATCTTCCAGCATCTTGCAGCGTCACATTAGGCAAAATGAGGCTCTGCGAATCCTCTAGCAGCTTCAAATCCCGCTCGACACCTTTATATCTTTGCACAGTGCTGTTATTATGTGTGAGCCTCTTCATCACCAGACCAGTTAACTGGTGAGAGGGAGCATCACTGACCTGTAAAATGACAGGCAGGGAATTAGATCATTCAAATGATCAATCTAGGACAGTAGGTCTATGGGATTACTTAATACCAAGCAAATAAACAGTGATGATCATAAAACATTCTCTTTTATTTCTCTCCAGTCAAATAACCTGATCATGTGTCACCATGTTAGTCCTGGAGTACAATCAATTACATGATTTGTGTTTCCCAACAGTTTCGCAAAACACACTCAAGCTAATTAGTGGAGAAAACACTACACATTTATTCTCACTGATGGCTACACAGGTTTGATTTATACGCATTGTCCACCCCAATACATAGAATGACCTAATGTCAACACGCATTGCCCATTTTTATCAAGTACACCTGGGGTTTAAATTAGGGGGAGCAATGGAGAGCAGATCTCTTGTATGTTTAGTTGATCTAAAAGACAAGTGATGTGCTCCAGCACTGTAACTTAATGGAGGTGTAACTCACAGCATTGCATAAATATGCTTACATATTAACATGGTTAGAAACATTACGTCAGAAAGGGGAGAGTTTCCTCTGACTTTCATGGGTTTTTAATTTCATGTATATTCTCTTGTCTGATTAGAGAACTGATGAGAAGTCTTCTGTAATGGAACCTGGGACTTGTTTTACTTGTAATGTTTATTAGGTAGTATATGGCAAAACTCAAGCAGTATCAAAGCTCAAAGTAGCTTGAATTCAGGTCTACCAGCCTTAGCTTTGGATAATCCAAGTTAATGACTAAGCTCTCTTGTAAGTCGCTCTGGATAAGAGGGTCTGCTAAATGCTTTGAATTTAAATGTAAAGAAAAGCCAAATGTGTTTATCTGCCCTGTGATTAAACAGACTTTTAAACTTTTAAACTCAAATTTAAAACAGTTTTATCTGTCCAGAGTCCGGGGACCTTTACAAATTTTGTTTAGTGTAGTATTGTATGTAACAAACACAAGAAGTACTAGATTCAGTAACTGTAGAACTACAAAGTGTGTATTGGTCTAAAGGTTAAAATGACTAATGAGTATAGCTATATAAACTGACCATACCAATTTTCCCACAATGCACAGCGGAGACCAGGGACCTTTACAAATGTTGTTTAGTGTAGTATTGTACATAAACACAGGAAGTACTAGATTTAGTAACTGTAGAACTACAAAGTGTGTATTGGTCTAAAGGTTAAAATGACTAATGAGTATAGCTACAAGGTGTACTACATAAACTGACATTTTCCCACAATGCACAGCAGAGCAAAAAGCCCATATAAAGAATAATGAGAAAGGACTCAAAAGGACTGAGGACAGACTGAAAGTGAGAAAGTAAGTGCTACCTTGTACCAGATGACCGACCGGTACCGCACTCCGGGCTTGGAGGGAGCCCAGCAGCGCAACAGTGCGTCTTCTCCGCACACAGAGCGGGTCACGCGATTCATACTGCTGCCGTCACTTCTGCCTCCTACACCTACAGGCACATACAGGACTAAATCAGAAACCACACCTAGGCCAATCCGTGGCACGGATAACAACTTTTAAAGAATTATTCCACACAGCAAGGAAAACAGCAGGCATTCTTACCAAAAGTGAGGAGCAGGATAAAGGACAACGCGTTACAACTCCTCATCGCTGTGACAGCCGGGCAGAGAGGGTGTGTGTCACAACGTGTTTTATACGAAACAAACGAAAGGAAAAGTAGGGGAATCCCTACCGGCTGGAGGAAGTGTGAACTTGTTATCTCCTCTTCTCACTTTCTGCCCACCATGTTTCCACGGGTAGTGCTTATAGCGGCGATTTGTAATTCTGGTAAGTATTTATAATTATGGTCCTTATTTATATATAAAACTCAGATATAAGTTTATATGCTCGGATAGAATATTGCGAATACGCCATTTTCCGTGCTTGCTCGAGGAAATCTCTCAAAGTGCCGCTTATATGCGTCAGATAACCGCATTGCGTCACCGCTAGTGTCGTGACGGATAACCTGCGCCACTGTATAAGGAACTATTATTCCGTAGGCTTTTATAAATATTTAACAGCGCTTTAGATGTAAACTTACCCAGTAAGTTAAGTTGAAACAGCTAGCTGATCACGCAGCACGTGTTTCCGACAAACTAGTTCAGTCTTATCCGCTTTAATGATAACTAATGCTAATTAATTTATATTAAAAGGAAACTTGGCATATTATTATTTACAATAGTTAAACGACTGCTTTTGTTTGTAAACATCGTGTGATAATCGCCTGCTGATTTCGTGATCGCTGAATTCCCCAGAACCTGGGAAATTCTCCGGGAAATCCCGGAAGGTTCTTAGGGAATTTACCTGTGACAGCTCACCCAGAGTATTACAGCAGATGTTTACAACTCTGACCACGTGTGTGTGTGTGTAGTAATCTAGTGGGGGTGAACTATCACAGACAATACATAACACAAGCAACATGACTTATAGCTTATATAAATGATACATAATGCATATTGGCTGTTCTTCTTGATAACAGTCTATTAGGATTGAATGTCACTGTGGTTGACGGTCTAAGTCAGTGCCCCCTGAATAATGTCTGAACTAACGACCCAAAATGGGGATAAAAAAAAAACTAGAGAGGTGCATTTCCTGAATTGCAGTGAAACAGTGACATCAGTTCCATTCACATTAGTGTGTGTGTGTTAGTATGTAGTTTGGGGGTGCCAATACTTTTGATCAAACACACGATTGTGTATTTTGTTTAAGCATATAGTTCCTGGGAGTGTAAATACATTTGATCAGACTGGTCATAGTGTGTATGCAACTTGTTATTCAAGCAGAAGTACTGATGACAAAAAAATAGAAATTGAAATGAGAATCAATGGAAGTGGATGGGAAAAAAGGGGAATAAAAATGAGTGTGGAGGGTAAAAGAGTACACCGATGCCGTGTCTGATATTTTAGAGTTGGAACGCTGGAAATTACGGCAGTTGAAATCCGGACAAAACTATCCCGAATACTCCTGACGGATAACAATAGTGTGATCGCCTTCTGCAATCACAGTAATTAGTGGTAACAGTTTCCCCTTAACGCCTAATACATTTACAAAACTACAGTATTTCATGGCATTTATATCAATCATGTTATTTCATGGATTGCACTAAAGTAGTGAGGGGCAGGAGTGGCTCAATAGTTAAGGTGTTGGGATAAAAAAAGAGGTTAGAGCTGTTAGTTTGTTAGAGATGTTAGGAGAGCAAGTGCTCTTTGAAGAGCTCAGTCTTCAGAAGTTTCTTGAAAATAGCGAGGGACGCCCCTACTCTGGTGGTGGTCAGCAGCCTGTTCCACCATCGGGGAACTAGGGACGAGAACAGCCTGGAACATACACTATTTATAAGCATTTTGTACACTTTTCTACATATAAGTAGGCTGTATGACTTCAAATAGTTGTTTACAGATAGATAGATAGATAGATAGATAGATAGAAAGAAAGAAAGAAAGAAAGAAAGAAAGAAAGAAAGAAAGCTTACGAGGCTTATTTATCCAGTCCACAGGTCTAAACATTGGCCCGCACCCTGACATCTATAATATTATAGTGGAGAAACTCTGACAATAAATATTGTATGCTTTTCATTTATTTTCTCTTTAGTGTTATCTGCATCAGTGCTGGAAACCACAGAGACGTATTCCTGTCAAAAGGAATCACAAACTCTAAAGTGCAGGGATGCGAACTCATTCACACACTGTGAACAAAGCTGGACTACTGATTCAACTGTAAGACACAAGTGATACAATTTCTATTATTGTACATTGTTTTTTAAATCACTGATGAAATAGATACAGATCATATTCAAACCAGTTGTTGAAAGCCATATCTTATGTGAGGTTATCTTTTTCTCAGCCCATAGGAAGCTTCATGAATGGTAATGTTGAGTGTCTCGAGCCATGCATTAAAGTGAATGCTGGTGAGATTAGCATTACTGGTTGTGTCAACGTCACTCTGACTGTTATATGTCATCAGGTAAGTCCACACTTATCTCTGAACGTAATGGCATGGTTTTGTTACCATTTCATTAAAGCATATTTCCTTTGTATTTTCTATTACATTTTTGCAGGGACACGTGACTGAACATCGAATACACTTTCTGGGTAAGTATTTTTTCTGATTATTTTACTGTATTTGTTAGGTTATTATAAAGCAGAAGCTGAAAGAAAGCAGATTTCATTCTCTTTTTATATTCATATATAAAATATTATTGTCATTCAATAATATATTCAATATTATTGTCATTTGTTTTAATTTAGGTACTCAGATCCCATTACCTCAACAGAATTTCAAGAAAAGAAGCCGTTATGGTAATGTACAATAAAATGTAGCCACACCAAGAGTTTATGTCTTGATGTCTTGCAAAAGCTATTAAATTCACACCAAACTAACACAAATCTCAACGTTTTAATTGATGCAAAAATAAGTACTTCTTTTGGGGAAATTTCAATGTGACTTATGTGTTTATACCTGAACAACTAACGTATCTGCTCTTGTGTCTGTTCTTCAGGTATCTGTGCCTGTTGCACCCTTCTGATTTTAATATTGGCAGGATTTGCTATCAAGCAATGCATAACTCACAGGATCAGAAAATGAACCAAATGGCCCGAATCAGCATATTTCTCATATTTGACCTCTCATATATTGCTGCTGGTGGATGATTTTGTGTTGTATTTTTGTTTACATTTATTTTCAAATTATTTTATAAAATATAAATAAAATAAATTGAATTCTATTTATAATTTTTATAACCAAAGCAAAGTTTGATTTTCAATCACATGCTGTAAGGTACCTGTGTATGGTGGTTTAACGCCGTGTCCTTTATGTAATATTTACATACAGTTAAAAGGGAATTAAAATAAAATTGCCTAAGCTGCCCACCTTACAAATGAGGAAAATATTAAAAACTCTTTTTTGGAGTTATTGGGCAGTGTAATGATTGCCTATACTGAAGCATTAGTAGCCATTTGAAAAGGTACAATTGATTTGGTGCTTTTACCCTACAAAATTGAGAACTTGATAACAGGTGCTGTGTAAAACAATATATGCAAAGAAAGAGAAGGATTTTTGAATGTATTGTTTTTTAATTTATATAAATGTACAACTTTTATAACTATATATATATTTTATAACTTGGTATTTGTATTCACAATGTTGACTAACATTTCAGTATTTTCTTTCTAGCTATAATAAAGTAACTATAAATCACCATCACTGTCAGTAATCAATGTCTATGTGATTAACATGTATGTGATGTCTCCTCCTACATTCACGTGTATATTCGTGTAATTTTAATAAAAAAAAAATCTTACCTTACTTTACTTGTGCACTGATGAGGATCTTTTAGTTTTCCTATTTCTCACATTCACATGGCTACTAAATAAATCAGGACTAAATTTTGAAAAAGTCACACGTTTATCTTGAACAAAGATATTTAAGAAAACAGTACATGTACATAAGATGTATTACAATATTATTTACATGTCTTCTTTATTTGCAGTGGAACCACAGCATCTCTGACACTAAAAACATCAACAGACTTCTCCCCCACTTAATAAAGCACAAGGCATTTTTACCTTTCTGACTTTATAGACTTATATGCATTTATTAAGTCATGCGTCTTTCTTTTAGAGAAAAAGTCTGATTTTTAAAATAGAAACGATAAAGTTCCTATGGAGGTTTGGCTCAGCTTTTTGTCTCCTTTTATGTCTTCTGAAATGTGCACGTGACCGCTGCTTGGTTACATTACTCTTGTGGAGCCAAATGCTAAGCATCCGTGTTTGAGCTTATATCCCAGAAGTGTGAGGGCCCTTTACTAGTCCTTGCTCTTTGCGCACAACAGGTGCATAAATGCTACAGTCCCGTGCCTCACAGACTCCTGGTACACCTGGACTACCAGCCATACCTGGCTGGCCCACAGGCCCTGGGAACCCACGAGGCCCTTGAGGTCCCTCAAGTCCATTCCTAGGCACTCCTGGATGACCTGGAAGGCCTGTATGGGGGAAGTGAGTAAAGTTCTTTGAGATCAGATTAAAGTGTGCCATCCCATAGCTCCACTATGGTGTCTTGTTGTTTAGAATGATGTATTGGGGATTCATGCTGTACAAGGAACAGTCTACATGGATCTTTAAATGCTGCTTAAAGTGCTAATGGCATTAAGGTGCATTTTACCTCTGAGGCCTTGGTGACCATCTTGTCCAGGGAGTCCTTGGCCAGGGGCACCTTGCTGCCCTTTTTGACCTTTTGATCCTTTAAAAGTAAAATTAAGATTTCAAAAATATTTGAGTTAATGAGTTGTTTTTTCCCAACTACCCATACATTTATCATTCCTTTGTAATTCAATAATTAGATGCTGTACCTCTTTCACCCTCTGCTCCTTTCTGTCCTTCTACACCTGTTACACCTCGAGGTCCTTTGGCTCCTTTAGCTCCAGATTTGCCAGCTTTTCCCTGAACAAATCAAACCCCCACAAACGCACACCAAAATAGAAATCTTCAGCGAAATCAGTGACAATAACAATTTTTCGTAACTATCAACTTAAGTAGTTTAGGAACTCACAGCTTTGCCTGGACTCCCAAGAGGCCCTTGGAGTCCTGGTGGTCCAATTAGAGTGCGGTTGTTGATAGGACAGCCTTGTGAACATTTAGTTCGAATAGAGGAGGCATACTGGGAGATCTGAGCAGTGACCACACCTCGACACAGCTGCAGAACTTGTTCATCTGTCAGACTAGGACCCTGTAAAGTGCATAATGTAACACAACTCACAACACTCCAGCCCTTTATTAAATTATGTTTATGTATGTGGCATCTCACTGAGTCTTTCCTTGCCTTTTTAATTTCTAGATTGCTCATTGCTGTTAGATTTCAGTGGAGCTGCTTTGTCTCAGTAACCAGTGTTCAAAGAGCCACATCAATAAAATTAAATAAAGAAAAC
>JAOVVG010000047.1:13785229-13802364 GCA_028566375.1 Leptodoras nelsoni | reverse complement strand
GATTGGCCCCAAATTTATTCTGCAGCAGGACAACGACCCCAAACATACAACCAATGTCATTAAGAACTATCTTCAGCGTCAAGAAAAACAAGAAGTCCTTGAAGTGATGGTATGGCCCTGATCTCAGCATCATTGAGACTGTCTGGGATTACATGAAAAGGGATTAAATCAAAAGACAGAAGTATTTGAGGGAGCCTACATCCACAGAAGAGCTGTGTTTAATTCTACAAGATGTTTGGACCAACCTACAAGCTGAGTTCCTTCAAAAACTGAGTGCAAGTGTACCTAGAAGAATTGATGCTGTTTTGAAGGCAAAGGGTGCTCACAACAAAAATTGATTTGATTTCGATTTCTCTTCTGTTCCTGCACTGCATTTTGTTACTTGATGAAAATAAACTATTAACACTTCCATTTTTGGAAGCATTCTTAGTGTACAGCGTTTTTTTTCCACACCTGGACTAAAACCTTTGCACAGTACTGTATATACAACATAAAGGCTGCTGGGTTTTGCATGTAAAAAAGCAGTAAGTGTGACAAAGTCTCCAGAAGAGCTGTGGCAGATTCTCCAAGATGCCCAGTAAAACTTTAAAGCGAATTTCCTTATAAAACTGCACACATTGTATCTGGGAACACTATTTAATGCAAAGGCATATCTTCCTTTAGTGTATTACTGTTTCCTGCACTTTATAGTGTTTTCTTTTATGTAGAAATCCTCATGGATGAAGGAACACCACCTTCAACTAAACTTATCAAAGACTGAACTACTGGTTCCAGGTTAATATCCACAGCTCTTCTGGAGACTTTGTCACAATTACTACTTTTTTTCCCTGCAAAACCCAGCAGCCTTCATTACGTTTTCTGTCTGAAAAGTGGTCTGTTATATAATGTGTTGCTTTTATTACTGACATACAAACATCTTTGTGTAACAATTTTTATTTATGTTTTTATTTATTTTGTTGGAAAAGTAATATTCTGAATATATCTTTTTGTACTGACTCAGTAATGTAGAACTAAAAAAAGAAACACAACAACAAAAGTTGTACCAAATGTATACCAGTTGTACCTGTTTGTGTGTATGTGTGTATAAAAATAACATTCTGTGTCTGTTTTTCAGGTTGTGTAATTGCAGAACTATTTACTGAAGGGGTCCCACTCTTTGATCTGTCACAGTTGCTGGCTTATCGCAAAGGACAGTTCCAAACTGAACAAGTTCTGATGAAAATTGAAGACAAGAGTATCCGAGAGCTGGTGTTTGAACTTTTATTTTTCACATATTCTAAATTCAACAAGAGCTTTTATTTTCCTACATTTCAAAGCATTCAGTTTGGCATCCTTTCAATGTGCGTGTGTATATATTTGTCACAGGTGGCCCAGATGATACAGCGAGAGCCTGAAAAACGCTTGACGGCGGAGGAGTACTTGAAACAGCAACGAGGCAAAGCCTTTCCTGACATCTTTTACAACTTTCTTCAACCTTACATGGCCCAGTTTGCTAAAGAAACCTTCCAGTCTGCAGATGAGCGAGTGCTAGTGATTCGAAAAGATCTGGAGAACATCCTCCATAACCTCTGTGGTGGTGGGCAGGCTGGAAAGTCTGAGATGCAAGAGAAGGCTTCTCAGGAGCTTGGATCATGCAAAGAACATGGTCTAGTGGTTCTGGTGTCAGTAATCACTTCCTGTCTGCAGACCCTGCGTTTTTGTGATTCTAAGCTCGCTGCGCTGGACTTGGTGCTTCATCTGGCCAGCAGGTTAAGTGTGGAGATCCTGCTAGATCGAATTACTCCTTACTTGCTTCACTTCTGCAACGACTCGGTGCCTCGGGTTAGGGCAGAGGCTGTGCGTACACTGGCTAAAGTGTTGGCGCTGGTCAAGGAGGTGCCCCGTAATGATGTCAACATTTACCCAGAGTACATTCTGCCCGGCATTGCCCACTTGGCCCAAGATGAAGCCACAATCGTCAGACTTGCTTATGCGGGTAAGATAAGTGAATGCGATGCTTACACTGAGATTATTGAGCAGATATCTTCATAATGTTTTAGCTAAACTGGTATGATTTTTTCTTTAGAGAACATTGCTCACCTGGCAGAAACAGCACTGCGCTTTTTAGAGTTGGTGCAAGAGAACAATCTCAATTGTGAACAGGATGTAAATGGAGATGATGCAGAGGAAACTCTTCACCCCAATGAAAACTATGATTCAGGTACATGTCTATCTAGCAGTCATTTTCATATTCTATAAAAATGTCAGGATTTGAAATAACATGAATTAATTCTGAATGTTAGGTTTATAAGGGTAATTTATTTAATGTGGCCAGATGGGAAGCAGCTCATGGAACTGGATTGTAACTCATTCACTCACTCCCTCTCACTCCCTCTCACTCACTCACTCCCTCTCACTCACTCACTCACTCACTCACCTGGTTTAGTACCTGGAAATTCTCCACAAGGGGGTGCTGTTGTGTTTCACCTCCAATGCCAATATGTGTCCTTGTAAAAGTAACATAAATGAAAACGAAGAGTTATTTTTTTTTAAGTTTGGCATGAGAATACTTTGAGTTAATTTTGTATTTCTCTAATATCGGTCTATCCTTACAGAGCTGCAGGCATTGCATGAGATGGTTCAGCAGAAAGTGGTGACGCTCCTTAGTGACCCGGAGAACATTGTCAAGCAGACTCTGATGGAAAATGGCATCACACGCCTCTGTGTGTTTTTTGGTAGACAGAAAGCCAACGATGTACTTCTTTCCCATATGATCACCTTTCTAAATGACAAGAATGACTGGCACCTCCGTGGTGCTTTCTTTGACAGTATTGTAGGTGAGTTATTTTTTTCCCACTAGTAAATTTGGAACAGTTATTCTCAAAAACCAAAATAGTGAAAGTTGCTTTATGATTTTGAACTTTATGATTTTGAAAAGTGTACACACCTTTCTCCAATTGCTGCAGGTGTAGCAGCTTATGTGGGATGGCAAAGCTCATCCATCCTAAAACCGCTGCTCCAGCAAGGCCTGAGTGATGTGGAGGAGTTCGTCATCTATAAAGCTCTCAATGCTTTGACTTGCATGTGTCAGTTGGGACTCCTACAGAAAACACACATCTATGAGTTTGTCAGTGATATCGGTGAGAGAAACGGCTTATGCTTATGTTAAAGTGATACAGAATGTGTTAATATACATCACATAGCAGTGTAATTAATGATATTAAAGACACAATTCAGGAAAAATAAAAGGTGAATTTGTTTTGATAAGCAGTGTGTTTGTGTGTGTTGCCCTGCCAGCTCCTTTCTTGTGCCATCCAAATCTATGGATCCGTTATGGGGCTGTGGGATTCATTACAGTGGTTGCACAACATCTAAATATTGCTGATGTATACTGCAAGCTAATGCCTCACCTTAACCCATTTATTACCCAGCCTATTATACAGGTGAGACTGCAAATCAGAATTCCTGTTTTCAGAAGGACGTCTGGCCATTTTCATTATCATTACCCTGTGAAAATGTTTTTTTGTTCTTTGACAGATCGATAAGGAGATAGTGCTTCTGAGTGTACTCAAAGAGCCTGTAAGCCGCTCCATCTTTGACTATGCACTCCGCTCCAAAGACATTAGCAGCCTTTTCAGACACCTGCTGCTTCGTCAGAAGAAACGTCATGGCTCCATCCCGGAGTGTCCCATTCCAGAAGATCCTGCTATTGCACAACTCCTCAAGAAGCTTCTGTCACAGGTCAGACAGCAAGCACATACAGCTTTCTCTTTAAACATCGGAAATGATTTCTACATCAATGTTGCTCATTTAGAAAATACTGTTCATGTCTGTGGAACTAGGCATGTACTGGAGAGTAGAGGGAAGTTAGCTGGTGTGTGAACTGGTCTATCGTCATCCTCATTATCACTTGCACAGTTAGTTCTGGTGTCAGATTCTATGCCTTTAGGTATAATCCATAGTAAGCTTCTTGAGCTTTTCACTAAATCCAGCTAAATAGTGATACAGGACCAGATACTAGTACTCTTCACTCATAGTGATGGAACAAACATGTTGAACACTTCAATGTCAGTATCACCTGTTAACTTTATAAGTAGTCTCATCAAGGCTTCTGTGGTTCTTTCTGGCATGCTGGCAGTAGCTTGTCCATGAGGAAAAGTTGTATCTCCTTGGTAGTGCAGCAGCTTTGGATTTGTCATTGTCTATGGGAGGTAGAGAGAGAGGAAATAAGGTCAATGTTTCAGTCTCAGTGTTTTGCAATATTATAGACATCTTTTGTATTACCATGTAACTGATTCTCCACCAGGAGTAGCCTGGAGTAAATACAAAGTCCATAAATACATATGGCATACTTTGGACGATGTGTTTATTGAGGTAACCATTGGGCAAGTGTGAGGTTGGAGGTGCAGACGATCTTAGGAATGTACTGGTAGTGCAGGTGTGCTTTGTACTAGTGGTGCCAGTGAGGAGAATTTTGAGGAGGTGTGACCACTGTCCACTGTTCCCCTGAATCCTACATGATAGAGAGTGATTGAGACTGCTCTTCGACTCAACCCTTCTCTCTCTCAATTTTTTTTTCTTTGTGCAGTCACCAGTCGAAGTCAATTTTGAGCTCCAGCTAAGTGCGATTGTTGTTTCAGTTTAATGACCTGTCCTCTGTTGTGGCTGTGGAGAGGTTATGCTTTTACCCAGCATCATAATGTATTTTCTAAAACGTCACTATTATAAACATAATTATGCACGTTTCTTCATGTTCAAGCAGTGTCATTGCATGTCTTGTGCTTTAATTTTTTTCTTAGGGAATGACCGAGGCTGAGGAGGACAAACTCCTGGCTCTAAAAGACTTCATGCTGAAGTCTAGCAAGGCCAAGGCCAACATTGTGGATCAGACCCACATGCATGATGGGGCACAGAGTGGTGTTATTGACCTGGGCTTGCTGGGTATCACTGGACGCCAAGTGGACCTGATCAGACCAAAGCAGGAGACTGAGGACAAGCGAGGTACATAGCAGGTCATACTGTGTCATGCTGTTGTACAGCTGCTATAACATGTTATTAGTACCTCAGGTTTAGAATGCAGTTTAACATTTAACATGTTCTATTGTTTGCAGACTTCATCTCTGGCGTTTCTGGTATATTATTGAGCTTGGCATTCTTTGAAGTGTATTTAAAAAGCCAGGCTTTTTGCTGTCATGTTCGAGAACTGACTAAATCTGGCTATCTTTAGCTTATTCTGACCATATGCATACTGCTTTGAATGAATGAATGAATGTACATTCTGTTCTACTCATTCACAGCAGTATGTTGGCTAAAATGAACAGATGAATAGTGTTTTCTTGTTACAGCGTGTAAGTGGCTTATGAGAGGGCTGAACTGCCTGCAAGTGGACTAACTAAATTAATAGCTGAACTGATTATGCTGTTAATGCTGAGGCTTAGTATGGCATCAACCACATATTATGGCATTAGGTGCACTCTGAGACTCTTTTCCGATCCCCTATATTTTGAATTAATTTTCTGTACACCATCAAAACATAACAATTAACTAACTACCTTTAGTGTATAGTGCATATATTTAGTGCATGGGTATTCAGACACTGAATTTCTGTCAAGAAAGAATTACTTTTGATTAAAAAAAATAATGGTGTACTCTGCAGTAATAGAATGTTCTCTGTAATAGAATTTGTTACACATCTTGAATGTGTAATTTCTACATAATCACTATACACTAACTGGCCATACCCTGTAACCTTGAAGCAGTCTGGCCATTCTTCTCTGACCTCCCTCATTAACAAGGCATTTCTGCTCATATAACCACAACCCACAGGGTTGTTTTTGGCACCATTTCTATAAACTTGAGGGATTGTTGTGCATGAAAATCCTTGGAGTTTTGTAGTTGTAGTCTGAAATACTCAAACCAGCCCATCTGGAACTCATAACCAATGCCACAGTCAAAGTGATTGTTGTTTGATGTGAACATTAAATTAAGCTCTTAATCTCTGCCTGCCTGAGGGTATGCCTTGCATTGCTGCCACATGATTGGCTTATACTCACTAGCTGATAATTGGTGGATAATCAAATGAGCAAACTGTGGTAATGGTGTTCCTAATAAAGTAGTAGCAACAACTGGCAGCTGAATTATGCTGAATATGTGGAGAGAGTCAGAAATTAAATCCAGGGTTGGGTAGTACTGACTGGGTTTTTTTTTTTTTTACTCTTTTACCAGCTCGTAAGCACACAAAGCAAGACTCGAACTTAAATGAGGAGTGGAAGAGCATGTTTGGTTCACTGGACCCTCCCAGCACTGCACCAGCACTGCCGACGGTACCTACTGTTGTACTTGCAAGCGGTGGTGGGCAACCCAACGGGACTCTGGCGGGAGGGCGCCTGCGATCAGAGAGTTCCTCCCAGACTCTTAACCTCCCTCATGTTCCATCCTCAGCTCAGGTCGACTGCTGAGCCGACTACACACTCTCTCATGCCACATTCCTTTCTACTCTGAATCTCCTTGTCACTGTTTCTTCTCTTTTATCAATCCCTGTACTAGCCTTCTTCCCTTTCTCCATAGACATGTGCTCCTCTTGGCTCATAACCTTTAGCCATGCACCCTAAACATTTGACCCTTTCATACAACTTTACTGCCAACAGTGTTAAAGCATTCTTTTTTCCCTCTGTTCCTACACTAGTTACCTGAAAGTGGAGGCACTCAGACCAGGAAAGCCACAGCGTCTCCTGCAGTTCAAGTAGCGCAGTCGATGAGCGGAGCATCCACTTACCAGCGGCGTGTGACTACATGCAAAGCTGAGCTGCAGCAGCTGGTGCAGCAGAAAAGAGAGCAATGCAATGCAGAGCGCATGGCCAAGCAAATGATGGAGAGTGCGGAGTGGGAGAGCAGGCCTCCGTTGCCAGGTTAACAGCTGAAACTAATCTCGTAAATCTTTCAGGGCATTACAACATCTGGGAATTGTTAGCTGAAATTCAGCCACATTAAACAACATAGAGGATTGAAGGAAACAGTAAATAGACACCAGCTGCTTCCTCTGAATTTCCATCTGTGTTTTATTGTCTGACTCACATGTAAAATCTGTTGCTCTTTTTGATCTCCAATTTATTTTTACTTTACAATACATTACAATTATATCTACAATAAAATGAAACTATTTATTTCTGCAGGATGGCATCCTAAAGGCCTGTTGGTAGCCCATCTGCATGAACACAAATCTGCCGTGAACCGAATTCGAGTGTCTGATGAGCACTCTATCTTTGCCACATGCTCCAATGATGGAACTGTGAAGATCTGGGACAGTCAGAAAATGGAGGGCAAAACAACAACCACAAGGTAGACTATTCTTATATATAGTGGATATAAAAAGTCGTTGCACCCTCCTGTTAAAAAAGAAGGTTTTTGTGAAAAAGAAAATGAAACCAAGATAAATCATGTCAGAATCTTTTCTGCTTTATAGGTTGTGAAATTGCAACCTATAAATTAGAGTGAAAAACAGTAAGACTCATTTTAGGGGGAAAAATAAAAAATGTACTATAACTTGGTTGTATAAGTGTGCACACCCCTAAACTAATAACTCATACTTAGATAAGGCACCTGTGTTTTTATCACGGCATTTGGACTTTTTGGATAAGAGTCAGACAGTTTGTAACAACTTGACTTGGCAGTATTTTGTCATTTTTCCTTGCAAAAGGACTGGCTGAGAATCAAACTAGCTGGGCATCTCCTGTGCACAGCCCTGTTCATGTCACCCCATGCACTTTTGATTGGATTTAGATCTGGACTCTTGAGTCTGGCCATTACAGCACCTTGATCTTGTTTTGGTGAAGCCATTCCTTTGTTGATTTGGGGTTGTGCTTTGAGTTGTTGTCATGCTGAAAGGTGAAATACCTCTTCAAGTGGTTTAACAGAAGTCTTTATGTTTTGAGCCAAAAGTGGCTGGTATTTGGAGTTATTCTAGTCAGTTCTTTCCAACCCGATTAAAGCCCCAGTTCCAGCTGAAGAGAAGCAGTCCCAAAGCATGATACTGCCACCTACCTGCTTCACCATGGGAATGGTGCTATTTTGGTGATATGCTGTGTTTTTTTGTGCCAAACTTATAACAGTGTCTTTTGCATCTATGGACAAAAAGTTAAACTTTTATCTCATCAGACCAGAACATATTTTTCAGCATAGTTTTGGGAGATTGGTTGTCTTTTTTTTGTCTCTTTTCTTTCAGAATTTAGCTGGGCTTGGATGTTTTTTGTTAACTTTCTCCTGTTTTTTTCACCAGTTTTATAGTGAGTTAGTAATATTATTGATGTGCCAAATTTTCTCCACTTGTGTTCCACGGTATGTCCAATGCCTTGGAATTTTTTTTGGAACCCTCCTCATTTATATCTTTCTGTAATGAGATCCCATACCTGCTTTGTAGGCTCTTTGTGGGCAATGTGATCAGACAAACATTATTTGGGGTTACTCAGTCACTTTAAATTATGTGTATACTAATTAGTATTTAATAAAGTGAATACTGATGAGTATTTAACATAAACCTGAATGTGATTGGTTGATTCTGAGCACAGCGACAAGCCTAATTAGTGTGTGCACGCTTGGGACACTTTCTAAAAATGCAATCAAAACTAAAAACTGTAATTTGTTAAATTTTCTTGATCTTTATTTAACTGACAAAAGTACAATAAAAATCAGTCTTTGTTTTCACTGAAAAATGTAATTGTATTTTGTAAATATAAAAAAAAAAGCATTAGAATGTGACACCTGCATGGCAAAATGAGAATGAAAAGGTTACACAAGTAACATTGTTCTAAAAGGTTCCACAATTAGCTAGAAATGTAACTATTAACAGGTGAGGTCATCAAGACTGAGTATAAAAGCATCCAGCAAAGGCTTAGTCTGAGCAAGCACGGATTGGTCATGGTTCCCTGCTTTGTGCCAAACTTTGTGAGAAACAGTCATGCTACTGTGATGGACATGAAACCCTATGAAATGAATAGGGGCAGGGGTGGCTCAATGGTTAAGGGGTTGGGTTACTGAATAGAAGGTTGGAGGTTCAAGCCCCAGCACCACCAAGCTGCCCCTGAGCAAGATCCTTAACCCTCAACTGTTCAGCTGTATAAATGAGATAAAGAAAGTCAGACATATTTGTCACTTGTGCTTGCACACAGTGAAATTGGACCTCCGCATTTAACCCATCCATGCAGTGAACACACATGCCTGGAGCAGTGGGCAGCCCTAGCCACAGCGCCCGGGGAGCCAATGGGAGTTAAGTGCCTTGCTCAAGGGCACTTCAGCCAAGTCCTGTCAGTCAAGGATCACGGGGCAGACACCCTAACCACAAGACCATGACTGGATAAGGGTGTCTGCTAAATGCCATAAATGTAAAATGTAAATGTAGATATCACAGGGACTCTCCTTGGTTCATATGATAGTGAATGTTGTTGTTGTTTATTTGTTCTTTAATTCCAAGAAGACAGGAAAATCTGACAGAAAATCGTGAACTTGTCTTTTAGGTCAGTGCTCACATATTCCCGCATTGGTGGTCATGTGAAAACCTTGACCTTTTGTCAGGGGTCACATTACCTTGCTATTGCTTCAGATAATGGCTCCATTCAGCTACTTGCAGTTGAGGCCCACAAACCACCAAAATCCCCCAAGGTGCAGCCATGTCAGACCAGGTAAGTGATATCAATAGGAATTTAGTATTTCAAATTTGTTAAAAGATCAAGTTAAACATGTTTCAGTATTAAAATACCAAATCCCATAAAAACACAAAACCGATATGAGAGATGTGTATCTGTACTGCATAATAATGGTTGGAAACCCTACAAAATCCTTGACAATCGGATTTACTCCACGTTTACTAAATCAGGTTCCTGGACTTGAAGGAGGATGGCTGTGTGGTGGATATGCATCATTTTAATGCTGGGGCTCAATCTGTTCTGGCCTATGCAACAGTAAATGGCTCTTTAGTGGGTTGGGACTTGCGTAGCAATACCAATGCTTGGACCCTACGCCATGATCTGCGCCTCGGCCTCATCACCTCCTTCGCTGTGGACATGCACCAGTGCTGGCTGTGTGTGGGTAAGCACTGTTACCTACATCCTTTTTTAATTTAATAAATTTGTAAATTTATTAAATTAAGTTGTAATACAGAGTCCCTTTTATGGAATTTTCCTGAAGTTCATGTGTACCTGTTTCTTTGAAGGTACAAGCAATGGAACAATGGCATGTTGGGATATGCGATTTCAGCTGCCCATTTCCAACCACTCCCACCCAGCCCGAGCTCGAATCAGGCGCTTGCTGATGCATCCCCTTTATCAGTCCTCAGTGATAACAGGTGAGATGTTTTATATATTTATCGAATTTGCCAGCCAATATTTAAAATCAGAAAATGCTAAACATTAGGGATAATGAAATAACTATGGAAAACCACATCTTGCTCATGCTTTATCAAACACTTTCTCAAGCATGAAAGAAAACACAGAGGATTTAAACAGACTAACTAGATATATGGGTATTGTTCATTACCAGGGAAGAAACAGGAAAGTTTAACAATATATAAATAATGTAACAAAATGGAATGAAGAAATGGTCAAGATGGGACAATATGGAGTGTGAACAGAGCCAAATCAAGAGGGATGTTGCAATAAAAGTGTGCTAGCCATAATAGTAAATTACAAACAAATGAACAAACAAATGAGTAAACAGACATGCACTCTCCAAAAGACTGTGTGGCCTTTTTCTAGTAGTAACCAAAAAATTCAAACACAGCCTTTGAAAGTTCACCTGATTAGGCAGTTTTCCACCAAGACCTCTTTAGGTTTAAAGTGCAACCAAAAATATTTTCGTGCAAGCAGCAAGTAGCAGCTGGACAAAAGCTGTACCTTTTCTTACTTCCTTTGTTTGTCCATAGTCCATATGAGAAAAATAAGTACAGGCCTGTAGTAATCCTCTGTGTTCCTCAGCTGTCCAAGGAAACAACGAGGTGTCAATGTGGGACATGGAAACAGGAGACAGGAAGTTCACTCTGTGGGCCAGCTCTGCTCCACCTCTCTCAGAGATGCAGGCATGTAGTAACTCTTATTTCATACCTGCAAATCCTCCATCATGTTAGCCATTTGCCACATTCTAAGGTACACCCATGTAGCAGCATGTTGCCCCTCTTTTGGCCTTCAGAATAGCATCATTCACATAGACCAGCTGTCTACATGATTCTGGATGCATTGTGAAAGAATGTTACGCCATGAGAATGTGATTGTTTGACAGAAATCTACACAGATATCTGATTGTAGGAGAAGCAAATAGAGTCCAATAGAGACCAATAAGTGCATTAAGTGGCATGTTTTGACATCCTGTATACCAAATGGCACGATTCTTGCCATTTAATATCTGCAATATGTAAGGATTCACTGTCACTTGCTCCCAGTTACTGGTAGTTGTTTTCTTTTTACAGAACTCTTAAAACAGTTGTGCATAAATAGGCCATGATGTCAGCTGTTCGAGGAAAGCTTATCAGTTCTGCCCATTCCAACCCTCGATTAACCTCTAGCTGCATAATTAAAACCACACACTGCAGTCACATTAAGGAATGACTCTGACTTGTGACCGGTCAGAGGGCGGGTGTATCTTTTAAACTGGCAACCTGGTGTAATATAAGATCAGAGTAAAGATTAGCCATCTTGTATAAGATTAGTCTTCTTATATAAAACTGTGTTTCCTGTCATAGCCATCCCCTCATAGTGTACATGGGATATACTGCAGCCCTGCTGATGGCAACCCCCTCCTTCTCACTGCTGGGTCGGACATGAGAATAAGGTACATCTAGTCACAATATTTAGGGTTTTATTACTGAAAAGTGAATAATGCATTATAAGTTGGTTTCAATGTATTGTATGTAATGAAACACTTTTATTATTATGCTATGTTACAAATGTTCTTTACAGATTCTGGGACCTTGCATATCCAGAAAGGTCTTATATTGTTGCTGGTGGTGCCAATGACTCCCTACACTGCCCTTCTGTATTTTACAACCGTAAGATAATTGAGGGGACTGAAGTAGTACAGGTTTGATTCATTTGTTGATTTGTTTTTCAGCATTGTCTTTATCCTTTATTGTATTTATTTATTTATTTTTAACGTAAAACATACCTCCTCCTTTGTCATTAGGAGATTCACAGTAAGCAAAAGAGTGGTGCCACAGAAGACGCCCCACGCCGAGGTCCAGAGTCCTTGCCTGTAGGCCACCATGACATTATTACTGACATTGCCACCTTCCAGACAACCCAAGGCTTCATAGTGACCTCCTCTAGAGATGGCATTGTAAAAGTCTGGAAGTGATTATTCTCATTAATTCCACCTACTGTATGTGGAAGTCTAAACAAAATGGTAAAGTGCAATGGATGTTATCACCATGTGTCCTAATCGGGTCTGTTATTTAACATGATAACTATGTCAGGTTTATTATGTATTTCCTTGTCATGAGTATATGCAAATTGTAAATGTTCATATCATGCAGTCTAGCCAAACTGTGATAATGTTAGCTATATACATTGTATCAGTGCATCCACAAGCAGTTGATTTTGGTCATCAGTATTATGCAATAAAGATTTAGGTAAAATGTGTTTTGTTACTTTTATAGTGTCAATTATCTCTACAGCTTTATTTGTATAGAAATACAAAAGTTAACAAGCACATATGGGACTTGTTAATTATTATCATAACAGGAAATATTATGTCACGGCATTTCCAAAACCACATTTTTCAACACTGATGTGACATGGCTGCCTGTAGTATTTCTAATTGCCCTCTTTCTTAATTTGACTCAGATCTGAGATATTTGCATGAATTAAAAAAAATAGGAAGTGTGCGTTTTTTATGGCAGTGTTCTAAAATTGTATTAAATGTGACGGCATGAGGTCTGCATCATGTCTGGGTACAATACACAGAAATATTTTACCACACAAAAACAGTTGCATTATACAAATTGGAAAGTTGTGCAGCTTTGTTGCAAACTTCCCTCTGTTCTTTATGTCAAATATGCTTGTAGAGTTGGGATCTGGGGACTGTGCCTACCACTGAAGCATAAAAAAAACTTGTCATACGAGTTGAGGAGCGTCAGAGAATCTAATCTGTTCCAGATAAAGATTCCTCACATGTGTTCCTCACACTACAATGAACCAGCTGCACCACTGAAACCAAGATGGATTTGGATATGATCTGCCTGTTTATGGTCCATTATTTATTTTGTGCAACCCTTTGATAAATCATCTATCCATCATTCACAGAATCATCATTCGTGTATTTATTAGTTTTTTAGTTCTACAACCGGCACACCTAACATTGTGCCAAATTCAGTCATCTAATTTACTATTTCAAAGCTTGATCAAACCTTAACAGATGCTACAAATATTACTATGCCTGAATTATATTACATACCCCAACCTGGCTTATATGGCTTATTAGAATGTACAATGTCAAGAATTGCTTCTATTGCAAAAAGGTTTGTTATTCTTATGGAAAGTTTAAACAGCGTTTGTATGACTAGGATATAATCTCACCTATTATACTTCTTTTCTGGGGTAGGTACACCCTCCTACAAGACCAAGAGAATTTGCTCATTTGTATAAGCATAGACAGTGCTTGTTCAGCCCCTTGTTATCTCAAGACAACTACTGCAGCTCACTCTTGATAGGTCTGCCTTTATGTGGCATCTCCTCTCTACAATGGATCTAGCATGCAGCTGCATGATTTGTTTTCAACCTTCTCAATTTCTCCCACACCACCGTTTGCTATGCTCCTTCCACAGGCTTCCTGTTGGTGCCCACATCAGATTTGAAACACTGAGGTTTGCTTACAAAGCCAAAAATGGACTAGTACCAACCTACTTTCAAGTATGTACCATACCCCACTCTTCCCCACACTACCACCAATCCTCTAGCACCTCTACCATCTTTCAGGGTACAAGGAAAGCATGCATATGGCTCTTCTCTCTTTTGGCACCCAGGTGGTGGTCTTCAAATGATGACTAAAGACCTACCTCTTCATGAAGAGACTTTTTAAAATGACTATAAATCATGAAATGTATTGTGTCTGCTTCAGAATTATATGTACATAAATAAAAATGAGCAAAAATAAGAGGCAGTGTAGCACCCTGTATTGTGTAACAAGTTTATAAAATCCAAGGTTGAAGCTTAGGCATAGTCAATAACCATCTGACTCTTTTGTATCGAAAGCTCTTTGGTTTAACTTAATTTAGAAATTAATTTGAGTCCATCTGAACAAAATATATACCTTTCAAAACAGTGCTATGTCACATTTTCAAAACAAAATAAAACTAATCAACAAAAGCATTCTTTATTTATTTTACTGTGCCATCATTTAATATAAGAACTTACTGTACATAGGTGAAAAGAATACCAAAACAGCAGTGCAATTAACAGATTTGTTCATTCAGTCATGTTTATGCTTAGCTGTATCTAGTATTACACTGAAAAAAATTCTTTTTTCAGAGAGAGATTCTTTTTTTATTTGAATATTCACAATTTGAATGAAGGAACACGTTGGACAACCCCATCGAAGATCTTATCCAGCTGTCAACTTGCTGCATCTCCCTTCCAAATCTTAAAATAAACTGTGTTACCAATGGGGGGAAAAATGCTTTACCATTTGAATCTCTGTGTCTTGATGTCCACACGCTCCCATTTTTATACCCAGGTTCCTCAATTGTCCCTTTCTGTTAAGTGTACTTGTTTTTGTCTTTCTGCTCCACTTCTTTCTTGTAACCTTATGGTAAGTAAACATTGATAGAGGAATCCTGAAGCAGAAGTACTTTCATTAATCAAGCTGTCTTGCAGTACAGTGTTATTATGCACAAAAGGGGAAATATTGCATGTCTCCCAATGATCCAGTAGCAATCTGGTGATGAATAATGCCTTTTCCAGCATGATGGAGCACCATGTCACAAGGCAAACATGCTAACTAAATGGTTCAGTGAACAAAACTGAAATTTTGGATCCATGGCCAGGAAACTTCCCAGATCTCAATCACATTGAGAACCATTGGTCAATCCTCAAAAAGCAGGTGGACAAACAAAAAACACAGAAATTGTGATAAACTCCAAGCACTGATTAGGCAAAAATTGGTTGCCGTCACTCAGTTTTTGGCCCAGAAGTTGATATCCAGAATATTGACTCCTTGCATGTACTTGATGTATTTGTCGGTAATAGTTAAAAGAAAAAAGTCATGAAGTGCTTATAATTAATCAAGCTGTTTTGCAGTACAGTGAAAGTTATTATGCACAAAAGGGAAATTTTGATCTTGTATCTAAATCTTATTTTGAAATATAAGACAATAGTTTAGATAGAAGTCAACTACAGTATACCTTCATTTAATTCCTTTCGAGTTTCAGTCAAACATACAAAGTTATTTATATTGAGTGACGGCCAAGGAGCAGAAAATGAACATTTCATTGTAGAATGTACAATGTGTATCAGACAGCTTATGACAAGGATACATTTATTGTCTTCTGTCACAGAACTGATATGGCAGATTTAATATGTTCATCATGAACTATTAATTAAATCAGATGAAATGTTTTCATTTATTTCAAATCTAAAGTTATTTCATGACTTTATGATAGTTGAAGTTATTATAGTTGAAGAACACTCATAGGTGCATGCATCGTTAAAATAGGATTTGATCAAGATCATGTTACCACTCAGTGGGTGATCTCTCAGCAGTCAAGGACGTCAAAGACATAGATTTGACCTTGCTGTTGCTGAAGACTCTCAAACTCTTGTCTTACTGACATACAGTTGTCCTGTATTCATAAAGTTAGATCAGTCTGCATAATGGCATAATCACAAAAAGCCCATTTCCACTGCATTTCAGCCCTGGTATGACCTGATGATCTGCTAACATCAAGTGGTCTTCTGAAGTGTTAACGAGGACAAGGCAGCTGATATCACTCTGTCATGCTGATTGAATTAGAAGAGCACACTGCTTTAAAAGGGGGGTGGTGCTTGAAATCAAGGTTACCACATGTTCAGGAAACTATAATTGCTTTGTATCGAAAGGGGTTCACAGGCAAGGACATTTCTGCTTGCAACTAAATCTACCTTTTATCGGATCATCAAGAACTTCAAGGAGAGATGTTCAATTGCTGTGAATAAGTTTCAGGGCACCCAAGAAAGCCCAACAAGTGCCAGGACCAGGTCACCGCCAGTGCAGAGCTTGCTCAGGAAAGGCAGCAGGCAGGTGTGAGTGCATCTGCATGCACAGTGAGGGAAAGATTTTGGAGGATGGCAAAGAAGCCACTTCTTTCCAAGAAAAACTTCAAAGACAGACTGACATTCTGCAGGATGTACAGTAATTGGACTGCAGAGAACTGAGGTAATGTTATTTTCTCAGATAAAGCCCCATTCAGACTGTTGGGATAGAAGAAAAGGTGAGTGCTGCCATGAGTCCTGTGTCATGCCAATAGTAAAGCTTCTCATCCAAGGGAGTGGGCTCGCTCACAATTCTGCCTAAGAACACTGCTAGGAATAAAGAATGACATCAAATCCTCCAATAGCAATGTCTCCCAATGATCCAGGAGCAATTTGGTGATAAATAATGCCTTTTCCAGCATGATGGAGCACCATGTCACAAGGCAAACATGATAACTAAATGGTTCAGTAAACAAAACTGAAATTTTGGGTCCATGGTTTCCTCCCCAGATCTCAATCACATTGAGAACCATTGCTCAAAAAGCAGGTGGACAAACAAAAAACACAGAAATTGTGATAAACTCCAAGCACTGATTAGGCAACAATTGGTTGCCATCACTTTTTGGCCCAGAAATTGATATCCAGCCTGCCTGGGTGAATTGCAGAATGTTGACTCCTTGCATGTACTTGATGTATTTGTCAGTAATAGTTAAAAAAAAGTCATGAAGTGCTTATAATTGTACTTCAGTATACCATAGAGACATCTTACGAAATGATCTAAAAACACTGAAGCAGCAAACTTTGTGAAAACCAAAATTTGTGTCAGTCTCAAACCTTTGGCCATTACTCTATCTATCCATCTATCTATATTACGTTACATTACATAGCATTTAGCTGACGCTTTTATCCAAAGCGACTTACAAGAGTAATTGAAGCACATAGATATATGGT